>JAUPFP010000286.1:0-43556 GCA_036925085.1 Brachycybe producta
AAACCTTAAACTTGAAACCTTAAACTTGAAACCTTAAACTTGAAACCTTAAACTTGAAACCTTAAACTTGAAACCTTAAACTTGAAACCTTAAACTTGAAACCTTAAACTTGAAACCTTAAACTTGAAACCTTAAACTTGAAACCTTAAACTTGAAACCTTAAACTTGAAACCTTAAACTTTAAACCTTAAACTTGAAACCTTAAACTTTAAACCTTAAACTTGAAACCTTAAACTTTAAACCTTAAACTTTAAACCTTAAACTTGAAACCTTAAACTTGAAACCTTAAACTTTAAACCTTAAACTTTAAACCTTAAACTTTAAACCTTAAACTTTAAACCTTAAACTTTAAACCTTAAACTTTAAACCTTAAACTTTAAACCTTAAACTTTAAACCTTAAACTTTAAACCTTAAACTTGAAACCTTAAACTTGAAACCTTAAACTTGAAACCTTAAACTTGAAACCTTAAACTTGAAACCTTAAACTTGAAATCTTAAACTTGAAACCTTAAACTTGAAACCTTAAACTTGAAACCTTAAACTTGAAACCTTAAACTTGAAACCTTAAACTTTAAACCTTAAACTTGAAACCTTAAACTTGAAACCTTAAACTTTAAACATTAAACTTGAAACCTTAAACTTGAAACCTTAAACTTGAAACCTTAAACTTTAAACCTTAAACTTGAAACCTTAAACTTTAAACCTTAAACTTGAAACCTTAAACTTTAAACCTTAAACTTGAAACCTTAAACTTGAAACCTTAAACTTTAGTTTATGGTTTAAAGTTTAAGGTTTAAAGTTTAAGGTTTAAAGTTTAAGGTTTAAAGTTTAAGGTTTAAAGTTTAACGTTTAAAGTTTAAGGTTTAAAGTTTAACGTTTAAAGTTTAAGGTTTAAAGTTTAAGGTTTAAAGTTTAAGGTTTAAAGTTTAAGGTTTAAAGTTTAAGGTTTAAAGTTTAAGGTTTAAAGTTTAAGGTTTAAAGTTTAAGGTTTAAAGTTTAAGGTTAAAGTTTAGGTTTAAAGTTTAAGGTTTAAAGTTTAAGGTTTAAAGTTTAAGGTTTAAAGTTTAAGGTTTAAAGTTTAAGGTTTAAAGTTTAAGGTTTAAAGTTTAAACCTTAAACTTTAAACCTTAAACTTTAACCTTAAACTTTAAACCTTAAACTTTAAACCTTAAACTTAGACCTTAAACTTTAAACCTTAAACTTTAAACCTTAAACTTTAGACCTTAAACTTTAAACCTTAAACTTTAGACCTTAAACTTTAAACCTTAAACTTTAAACCTTAAACTTTAGACCTTAAACTTTAGACCTTAAACTTTAAACCTTAAACTTTAGACCTTAAACTTTAGACCTTAAACTTTAGACCTTAAACTTTAGACCTTAAACTTTAGACCTTAAACTTTAGACCTTAAACTTTAGACCTTAAACTTTAGACCTTAACTTAGACTTAAACTTTAGACCTTAAACTTTAGACCTTAAACTTTAGACCTTAAACTTTAGACCTTAAACTTTAGACCTTAAACTTTAGACCTTAAACTTTAGACCTTAAACTTTAGACCTTAAACTTTAGACCTTAAACTTAGACCTTAAACTTTAGACCTTAAACTTTAGACCTTAAACTTTAGACCTTAAACTTTAGACCTTAAACTTTAGACCTTAAACTTTAGACCTTAAACTTTAGACCTTAAACTTTAGACCTTAAACTTTAGACCTTAAACTTTAGACCTTAAACTTTAGACCTTAAACTTTAGACCTTAAACTTTAGACCTTAAACTTTAGACCTTAAACTTTAGACCTTAAACTTTAGACCTTAAACTTTAGACCTTAAACTTTAGACCTTAAACTTTAGACCTTAAACTTTAGACCTTAAACTTTAGACCTTAAACTTTAGACCTTAAACTTTAGACCTTAAACTCTTAGACCTTAAACTTTAAACCTTAAACTTTAAACCTTAAACTTTAAACCTTAAACTTTAAACCTTAAGCTTTAAACCTTAAACTTTAAACCTTAAACTTGAAACCTTAAACTTGAAACCTTAAACTTTAAACCTTAAGCTTGAAACCTTAAACTTGAAACCTTAACTTGAAACCTTAAACTTGAAACCTTAAACTTGAAACCTTAAACTTGAAACCTTAAACTTGAAACCTTAAACTTGAAACCTTAAACTTGAAACCTTAAACTTGAAACCTTAAACTTGAAACCTTAAACTTGAAACCTTAAACTTGAAACCTTAAGCTTGAAACCTTAAACTTGAAACCTTAAACTTTAAACTTAAACTTTAAACCTTAAGCTTAAACCTTAAACTTGAAACCTTAAACTTGAAACCTTAAACTTGAAACCTTAAACTTGAAACCTTAAACTTGAAACCTTAAACTTGAAACCTTAAACTTGAAACCTTAAACTTGAAACCTTAAACTTGAAACCTTAAACTTGAAACCTTAAACTTGAAACCTTAAACTTGAAACCTTAAACTTGAAACCTTAAACTTGAAACCTTAAACTTGAAACCTTAAACTTGAAACCTTAAACTTGAAACCTTAAACTTGAAACCTTAAACTTGAAACCTTAAACTTGAAACCTTAAACTTGAAACCTTAAACTTGAAACCTTAAACTTGAAACCTTAAACTTGAAACCTTAAACTTGAAACCTTAAACTTGAAACCTTAAACTTGAAACCTTAAACTTGAAACCTTAAACTTGAAACCTTAAACTTGAAACCTTAAACTTGAAACCTTAAACTTGAAACCTTAAACTTGAAACCTTAAACTTGAAACCTTAAACTTGAAACCTTAAACTTGAAACCTAAACTTGAAACCTTAAACTTGAAACCTTAAACTTGAAACCTTAAACTTGAAACCTTAAACTTGAAACCTTAAACTTGAAACCTTAAACTTGAAACCTTAAACTTGAAACCTTAAACTTGAAACCTTAAACTTGAAACCTTAAACTTGAAACCTTAAACTTGAAACCTTAAACTTGAAACCTTAAACTTGAAACCTTAAACTTGAAACCTTAAACTTGAAACCTTAAACTTGAAATCTTAAACTTGAAACCTTAAACTTGAAACCTTAAACTTGAAACCTTAAACTTGAAACCTTAAACTTGAAACTTAAACTTGAAACCTTAAACTTGAAACCTTAAACTTGAAACCTTAAACTTGAAACCTTAAACTTGAAACCTTAAACTTGAAACCTTAAACTTGAAACCTTAAACTTGAAACCTTAAACTTGAAACCTTAAACTTGAAACCTAAACTTGAAACCTTAAACTTGAAACCTTAAACTTGAAACCTTAAACTTGAAACCTTAAACTTGAAACCTTAAACTTGAAACCTTAAACTTGAAACCTTAAACTTGAAACCTTAAACTTGAAACCTTAAACTTGAAACCTTAAACTTGAACCTTAAACTTGAAACCTTAAACTTTAAACCTTAAACTTTAAACCTTAAACTTTAAACCTTAAACTTTAAACCTTAAACTTAAACCTTAAACTTTAAACCTTAACTTTAAACCTTAAACTTTAAACCTTAAACTTTAAACCTTAAACTTTAACCTTAAACTTTAAACCTTAAACTTTAAACCTTAAACTTTAAACCTTAAACTTTAAACTTAAACTTAAACCTTAAACTTTAAACTTAAACTTTAAACCTTAAACTTAAACCTTAAACTTTAAACCTTAAACTTAAACCTTAAACTTTAAACCTTAAACTTTAAACCTTAAACTTTAAACCTTAAACTTTAAACCTTAACTTTAAACCTTAAACTTTAAACCTTAAACTTTAAACCTTAAACTTTAAACCTTAAACTTTAAACCTTAAACTTAAACCTTAAACTTAAACCTTAAACTTTAAACCTTAACTTTAAACCTTAAACTTTAAACCTTAAACTTTAAACCTTAAACTTTAAACCTTAAACTTTAAACCTTAAACTTTAAACCTTAAACTTAAACCTTAAACTTTAAACCTTAAACTTTAAACCTTAACTTTAAACCTTAAACTTTAAACCTTAAACTTTAAACCTTAAACTTTAAACCTTAAACTTTAAACCTTAAACTTTAAACCTTAAACTTTAAACCTTAAACTTTAAACCTTAAACTTTAAACCTTAAACTTTAAACCTTAAACTTTAAACCTTAAACTTTAACCTTAAACTTTAAACCTTAAACTTTAAACCTTAAACTTTAAACCTTAAACTTTAACTTAAACTTAAACCTTAACTTTAAACCTTAAACTTTAAACCTTAAACTTTAAACCTTAAACTTTAAACCTTAAACTTTAAACCTTAAACTTTAAACCTTAAACTTTAAACCTTAAACTTTAAACCTTAAACTTTAAACCTTAAACTTTAAACTTAAACTTTAAACCTTAAACTTTAAACCTTAAACTTTAAACCTTAAACTTTAAACCTTAAACTTTAAACCTTAAACTTTAAACCTTAAACTTTAAACCTTAAACTTTAAACCTTAAACTTTAAACCTTAAACTTTAAACCTTAAACTTTAAACCTTAAACTTTAAACCTTAAACTTTAAACCTTAAACTTTAAACCTTAAACTTTAAACCTTAACTTTAAACCTTAAACTTTAAACCTTAAACTTTAAACCTTAAACTTTAAACCTTAAACTTTAAACCTTAAACTTTAAACCTTAAACTTTAAACCTTAAACTTTAAACCTTAAACTTTAAACCTTAAACTTTAAACCTTAAACTTTAAACCTTAAACTTTAAACCTTAAACTTTAAACCTTAAACTTTAAACCTTAAACTTTAAACCTTAAACTTTAAACCTTAAACTTTAAACCTTAAACTTTAAACCTTAAACTTTAAACCTTAAACTTTAAACCTTAAACTTTAAACCTTAAACTTTAAACCTTAAACCTTTAAAACCTTAAACTTTAAACCTTAACTTTAAACCTTAAACTTTAAACCTTAAACTTTAAACCTTAAACTTTAAACCTTAAACTTTAAAACCTTAAACTTTAAACCTTAAACTTTAAACCTTAAACTTTAAACCTTAAACTTTAAACCTTAAACTTTAAACCTTAAACTTTAAACCTTAAACTTTAAACCTTAAACTTTAAACCTTAAACTTTAAACCTTAAACTTTAAACCTTAAACTTTAAACCTTAAACTTTAAACCTTAAACTTTAAACCTTAAACTTTAAACCTTAAACTTTAAACCTTAAACTTTAAACCTTAAACTTTAAACCTTAAACTTTAAACCTTAAACTTTAAACCTTAAACTTTAAACCTTAAACTTTAAACCTTAAACTTTAAACCTTAAACTTTAAACCTTAAACTTTAAACCTTAAACTTTAAACCTTAAACTTTAAACCTTAAACTTTAAACCTTAAACTTTAAACCTTAAACTTTAAACCTTAAACTTTAAACCTTAAACTTTAAACCTTAAACTTTAAACCTTAAACTTTAAACCTTAAACTTTAAACCTTAAACTTTAAACCTTAAACTTTAAACCTTAAACTTTAAACCTTAAACTTTAAACCTTAAACTTTAAACCTTAAACTTTAAACCTTAAACTTTAAACCTTAAACTTTAAACCTTAAACTTTAAACCTTAAACTTTAAACCTTAAACTTTAAACCTTAAACTTTAAACCTTAAACTTTAAACCTTAAACTTTAAACCTTAAACTTTAAACCTTAAACTTTAAACCTTAAACTTTAAACCTTAAACTTTAAACCTTAAACTTTAAACCTTAAACTTTAAACCTTAAACTTTAAACCTTAAACTTTAAACCTTAAACTTTAAACCTTAAACTTTAAACCTTAAACTTTAAACCTTAAACTTTAAACCTTAAACTTTAAACCTTAAACTTTAAACCTTAAACTTTAAACCTTAAACTTTAAACCTTAAACTTTAAACCTTAAACTTTAAACCTTAAACTTTAAACCTTAAACTTTAAACCTTAAACTTTAGACCTTAAACTTTAGACCTTAAACTTTAAACCTTAAACTTTAGACCTTAAACTTTAGACCTTAAACTTTAGACCTTAAACTTTAGACCTTAAACTTTAGACCTTAAACTTTAGACCTTAAACTTTAGACCTTAAACTTTAGACCTTAAACTTTAGACCTTAAACTTTAGACCTTAAACTTTAGACCTTAAACTTTAGACCTTAAACTTTAGACCTTAAACTTTAGACCTTAAACTTTAGACCTTAAACTTTAGACCTTAAACTTTAGACCTTAAACTTTAGACCTTAAACTTTAGACCTTAAACTTTAGACCTTAAACTTTAGACCTTAAACTTTAGACCTTAAACTTTAGACCTTAAACTTTAGACCTTAAACTTTAGACCTTAAACTTTAGACCTTAAACTTTAGACCTTAAACTTTAGACCTTAAACTTTAGACCTTAAACTTTAGACCTTAAACTTTAGACCTTAAACTTTAGACCTTAAACTTTAGACCTTAAACTTTAGACCTTAAACTTTAGACCTTAAACTTTAGACCTTAAACTTTAGACCTTAAACTTTAGACCTTAAACTTTAGACCTTAAACTTTAGACCTTAAACTTTAGACCTTAAACTTTAGACCTTAAACTTTAGACCTTAAACTTTAGACCTTAAACTTTAGACCTTAAACTTTAAACCTTAAGCTTTAGACCTTAAACTTTAGACCTTAAACTTGAAACCTTAAACTTTAGACCTTAAACTTGAAACCTTAAGCTTTAAACCTTAAACTTGAAACCTTAAACTTGAAACCTTAAACTTGAAACCTTAAACTTGAAACCTTAAACTTGAAACCTTAAACTTGAAACCTTAAACTTGAAACCTTAAACTTGAAATCTTAAGCTTGAAACCTTAAACTTGAAACCTTAAACTTGAAACCTTAAACTTGAAACCTTAAGCTTTAAACCTTAAACTTGAAACCTTAAACTTGAAACCTTAAACTTGAAACCTTAAACTTGAAACCTTAAACTTGAAACCTTAAACTTGAAACCTTAAACTTGAAACCTTAAACTTGAAACCTTAAACTTGAAACCTTAAACTTGAAACCTTAAACTTGAAACCTTAAACTTGAAACCTTAAACTTGAAACCTTAAACTTGAAACCTTAAACTTGAAACCTTAAACTTGAAACCTTAAACTTGAAACCTTAAACTTGAAACCTTAAACTTGAAACCTTAAACTTGAAACCTTAAACTTGAAACCTTAAACTTGAAACCTTAAACTTGAAACCTTAAACTTGAAACCTTAAACTTGAAACCTTAAACTTGAAACCTTAAACTTGAAACCTTAAACTTGAAACCTTAAACTTGAAACCTTAAACTTGAAACCTTAAACTTGAAACCTTAAACTTGAAACCTTAAACTTGAAACCTTAAACTTGAAACCTTAAACTTGAAACCTTAAACTTGAAACCTTAAACTTGAAACCTTAAACTTGAAACCTTAAACTTGAAACCTTAAACTTGAAACCTTAAACTTGAAACCTTAAACTTGAAACCTTAAACTTGAAACCTTAAACTTGAAACCTTAAACTTGAAACCTTAAACTTGAAACCTTAAACTTGAAACCTTAAACTTGAAACCTTAAACTTGAAACCTTAAACTTGAAACCTTAAACTTGAAACCTTAAACTTGAAACCTTAAACTTGAAACCTTAAACTTGAAACCTTAAACTTGAAACCTTAAACTTGAAACCTTAAACTTGAAACCTTAAACTTGAAACCTTAAACTTGAAACCTTAAACTTGAAACCTTAAACTTGAAACCTTAAACTTGAAACCTTAAACTTGAAACCTTAAACTTGAAACCTTAAACTTGAAACCTTAAACTTGAAACCTTAAACTTGAAACCTTAAACTTGAAACCTTAAACTTGAAACCTTAAACTTGAAACCTTAAACTTGAAACCTTAAACTTGAAACCTTAAACTTGAAACCTTAAACTTGAAACCTTAAACTTGAAACCTTAAACTTGAAACCTTAAACTTGAAACCTTAAACTTGAAACCTTAAACTTGAAATCTTAAACTTGAAACCTTAAACTTGAAACCTTAAACTTGAAACCTTAAACTTGAAACCTTAAACTTGAAACCTTAAACTTGAAACCTTAAACTTGAAACCTTAAACTTGAAACCTTAAACTTGAAACCTTAAACTTGAAACCTTAAACTTGAAACCTTAAACTTGAAACCTTAAACTTGAAACCTTAAACTTGAAACCTTAAACTTGAAACCTTAAACTTGAAACCTTAAACTTGAAACCTTAAACTTGAAACCTTAAACTTGAAACCTTAAACTTGAAACCTTAAACTTGAAACCTTAAACTTGAAACCTTAAACTTGAAACCTTAAACTTGAAACCTTAAACTTGAAACCTTAAACTTGAAACCTTAAACTTTAAACCTTAAACTTTAAACCTTAAACTTGAAACCTTAAACTTGAAACCTTAAACTTTAAACCTTAAACTTTAAACCTTAAACTTGAAATCTTAAACTTGAAACCTTAAACTTGAAACCTTAAACTTGAAACCTTAAACTTTAAACCTTAAACTTTAAACCTTAAACTTGAAACCTTAAACTTGAAACCTTAAACTTGAAACCTTAAACTTGAAACCTTAAACTTTAAACCTTAAACTTTAAACCTTAAACTTGAAACCTTAAACTTTAAACCTTAAACTTGAAACCTTAAACTTTAAACCTTAAACTTGAAACCTTAAACTTGAAACCTTAAACTTGAAACCTTAAACTTGAAACCTTAAACTTTAAACCTTAAACTTGAAACCTTAAACTTGAAACCTTAAACTTGAAACCTTAAACTTGAAACCTTAAACTTGAAACCTTAAACTTGAAACCTTAAACTTTAAACCTTAAACTTGAAACCTTAAACTTGAAACCTTAAACTTGAAACCTTAAACTTGAAACCTTAAACTTGAAACCTTAAACTTGAAACCTTAAACTTGAAACCTTAAACTTGAAACCTTAAACTTGAAACCTTAAACTTGAAACCTTAAACTTTAAACCTTAAACTTGAAACCTTAAACTTTAAACCTTAAACTTTAAACCTTAAACTTTAAACCTTAAACTTTAAACCTTAAACTTTAAACCTTAAACTTTAAACCTTAAACTTTAAACCTTAAACTTTAAACCTTAAACTTTAAACCTTAAACTTTAAACCTTAAACTTTAAACCTTAAACTTTAAACCTTAAACTTTAAACCTTAAACTTTAAACCTTAAACTTTAAACCTTAAACTTTAAACCTTAAACTTTAAACCTTAAACTTTAAACCTTAAACTTTAAACCTTAAACTTTAAACCTTAAACTTTAAACCTTAAACTTTAAACCTTAAACTTTAAACCTTAAACTTTAGACCTTAAACTTTAAACCTTAAACTTTAAACCTTAAACTTTAAACCTTAAACTTTAGACCTTAAACTTTAGACCTTAAACTTTAGACCTTAAACTTTAAACCTTAAACTTTAGACCTTAAACTTTAGACCTTAAACTTTAGACCTTAAACTTTAGACCTTAAACTTTAGACCTTAAACTTTAGACCTTAAACTTTAGACCTTAAACTTTAGACCTTAAACTTTAGACCTTAAACTTTAGACCTTAAACTTTAGACCTTAAACTTTAGACCTTAAACTTTAGACCTTAAACTTTAGACCTTAAACTTTAGACCTTAAACTTTAGACCTTAAACTTTAGACCTTAAACTTTAGACCTTAAACTTTAGACCTTAAACTTTAGACCTTAAACTTTAGACCTTAAACTTTAGACCTTAAACTTTAGACCTTAAACTTTAGACCTTAAACTTTAGACCTTAAACTTTAGACCTTAAACTTTAGACCTTAAACTTTAGACCTTAAACTTTAGACCTTAAACTTTAGACCTTAAACTTTAGACCTTAAACTTTAGACCTTAAACTTTAGACCTTAAACTTTAGACCTTAAACTTTAGACCTTAAACTTTAGACCTTAAACTTTAGACCTTAAACTTTAGACCTTAAACTTTAGACCTTAAACTTTAGACCTTAAACTTTAGACCTTAAACTTTAGACCTTAAACTTTAGACCTTAAACTTTAGACCTTAAACTTTAGACCTTAAACTTTAGACCTTAAACTTTAGACCTTAAACTTTAGACCTTAAACTTTAGACCTTAAACTTTAGACCTTAAACTTTAGACCTTAAACTTTAGACCTTAAACTTTAGACCTTAAACTTTAGACCTTAAACTTTAGACCTTAAACTTTAGACCTTAAACTTTAGACCTTAAACTTTAGACCTTAAACTTTAGACCTTAAACTTTAGACCTTAAACTTTAAACCTTAAACTTTAGACCTTAAACTTTAAACCTTAAACTTTAAACCTTAAGCTTTAAACCTTAAACTTTAAACCTTAAACTTGAAACCTTAAACTTTAAACCTTAAGCTTTAAACCTTAAACTTGAAACCTTAAACTTGAAACCTTAAACTTGAAACCTTAAGCTTGAAACCTTAAACTTGAAACCTTAAACTTGAAACCTTAAACTTGAAACCTTAAACTTGAAACCTTAAACTTGAAACCTTAAACTTGAAACCTTAAACTTGAAACCTTAAACTTGAAACCTTAAGCTTGAAACCTTAAACTTGAAACCTTAAACTTTAAACCTTAAACTTTAAACCTTAAGCTTTAAACCTTAAACTTGAAACCTTAAACTTGAAACCTTAAACTTGAAACCTTAAACTTGAAACCTTAAACTTGAAACCTTAAACTTGAAACCTTAAACTTGAAACCTTAAACTTGAAACCTTAAACTTGAAACCTTAAACTTGAAACCTTAAACTTGAAACCTTAAACTTGAAACCTTAAACTTGAAACCTTAAACTTGAAACCTTAAACTTGAAACCTTAAACTTGAAACCTTAAACTTGAAACCTTAAACTTGAAACCTTAAACTTGAAACCTTAAACTTGAAACCTTAAACTTGAAACCTTAAACTTGAAACCTTAAACTTGAAACCTTAAACTTGAAACCTTAAACTTGAAACCTTAAACTTGAAACCTTAAACTTGAAACCTTAAACTTGAAACCTTAAACTTGAAACCTTAAACTTGAAACCTTAAACTTGAAACCTTAAACTTGAAACCTTAAACTTGAAACCTTAAACTTGAAACCTTAAACTTGAAACCTTAAACTTGAAACCTTAAACTTGAAACCTTAAACTTGAAACCTTAAACTTGAAACCTTAAACTTGAAACCTTAAACTTGAAACCTTAAACTTGAAACCTTAAACTTGAAACCTTAAACTTGAAACCTTAAACTTGAAACCTTAAACTTGAAACCTTAAACTTGAAACCTTAAACTTGAAACCTTAAACTTGAAACCTTAAACTTGAAACCTTAAACTTGAAACCTTAAACTTGAAACCTTAAACTTGAAACCTTAAACTTGAAACCTTAAACTTGAAACCTTAAACTTGAAACCTTAAACTTGAAACCTTAAACTTGAAACCTTAAACTTGAAACCTTAAACTTGAAACCTTAAACTTGAAACCTTAAACTTGAAACCTTAAACTTGAAACCTTAAACTTGAAACCTTAAACTTGAAACCTTAAACTTGAAACCTTAAACTTGAAACCTTAAACTTGAAACCTTAAACTTGAAACCTTAAACTTGAAACCTTAAACTTGAAACCTTAAACTTGAAACCTTAAACTTGAAACCTTAAACTTGAAACCTTAAACTTTAAACCTTAAACTTGAAACCTTAAACTTTAAACCTTAAACTTTAAACCTTAAACTTGAAACCTTAAACTTGAAACCTTAAACTTGAAACCTTAAACTTGAAACCTTAAACTTGAAACCTTAAACTTGAAACCTTAAACTTGAAACCTTAAACTTGAAACCTTAAACTTGAAACCTTAAACTTGAAACCTTAAACTTGAAACCTTAAACTTTAAACCTTAAACTTGAAACCTTAAACTTGAAACCTTAAACTTGAAACCTTAAACTTGAAACCTTAAACTTGAAACCTTAAACTTGAAACCTTAAACTTTAAACCTTAAACTTGAAACCTTAAACTTGAAACCTTAAACTTGAAACCTTAAACTTGAAACCTTAAACTTGAAACCTTAAACTTTAAACCTTAAACTTGAAACCTTAAACTTGAAACCTTAAACTTGAAACCTTAAACTTGAAACCTTAAACTTGAAACCTTAAACTTGAAACCTTAAACTTGAAACCTTAAACTTGAAACCTTAAACTTGAAACCTTAAACTTGAAACCTTAAACTTGAAACCTTAAACTTGAAACCTTAAACTTGAAACCTTAAACTTGAAACCTTAAACTTGAAACCTTAAACTTGAAACCTTAAACTTTAAACCTTAAACTTTAAACCTTAAACTTTAAACCTTAAACTTTAAACCTTAAACTTGAAACCTTAAACTTGAAACCTTAAACTTGAAACCTTAAACTTTAAACCTTAAACTTTAAACCTTAAACTTTAAACCTTAAACTTTAAACCTTAAACTTTAAACCTTAAACTTTAAACCTTAAACTTTAAACCTTAAACTTGAAACCTTAAACTTGAAACCTTAAACTTGAAACCTTAAACTTGAAACCTTAAACTTGAAACCTTAAACTTGAAACCTTAAACTTGAAACCTTAAACTTGAAACCTTAAACTTGAAACCTTAAACTTGAAACCTTAAACTTGAAACCTTAAACTTGAAACCTTAAACTTTAAACCTTAAACTTGAAACCTTAAACTTGAAACCTTAAACTTGAAACCTTAAACTTGAAACCTTAAACTTGAAACCTTAAACTTGAAACCTTAAACTTTAAACCTTAAACTTGAAACCTTAAACTTGAAACCTTAAACTTGAAACCTTAAACTTGAAACCTTAAACTTGAAACCTTAAACTTGAAACCTTAAACTTGAAACCTTAAACTTGAAACCTTAAACTTGAAACCTTAAACTTGAAACCTTAAACTTGAAACCTTAAACTTGAAACCTTAAACTTGAAACCTTAAACTTGAAACCTTAAACTTGAAACCTTAAACTTGAAACCTTAAACTTGAAACCTTAAACTTGAAACCTTAAACTTGAAACCTTAAACTTGAAACCTTAAACTTGAAACCTTAAACTTTAAACCTTAAACTTTAAACCTTAAACTTTAAACCTTAAACTTTAAACCTTAAACTTTAAACCTTAAACTTGAAACCTTAAACTTGAAACCTTAAACTTGAAACCTTAAACTTTAAACCTTAAACTTTAAACCTTAAACTTTAAACCTTAAACTTTAAACCTTAAACTTTAAACCTTAAACTTTAAACCTTAAACTTTAAACCTTAAACTTTAAACCTTAAACTTTAAACCTTAAACTTTAAACCTTAAACTTTAAACCTTAAACTTTAAACCTTAAACTTTAAACCTTAAACTTTAAACCTTAAACTTTAAACCTTAAACTTTAAACCTTAAACTTGAAACCTTAAACTTTAAACCTTAAACTTTAAACCTTAAACTTTAAACCTTAAACTTTAAACCTTAAACTTTAAACCTTAAACTTGAAACCTTAAACTTGAAACCTTAAACTTTAAACCTTAAACTTTAAACCTTAAACTTGAAACCTTAAACTTTAAACCTTAAACTTTAAACCTTAAACTTGAAACCTTAAACTTGAAACCTTAAACTTGAAACCTTAAACTTGAAACCTTAAACTTGAAACCTTAAACTTGAAACCTTAAACTTGAAACCTTAAACTTGAAACCTTAAACTTGAAACCTTAAACTTGAAACCTTAAACTTGAAACCTTAAACTTGAAACCTTAAACTTGAAACCTTAAACTTGAAACCTTAAACTTGAAACCTTAAACTTGAAACCTTAAACTTGAAACCTTAAACTTGAAACCTTAAACTTGAAACCTTAAACTTGAAACCTTAAACTTGAAACCTTAAACTTGAAACCTTAAACTTGAAACCTTAAACTTGAAACCTTAAACTTGAAACCTTAAACTTGAAACCTTAAACTTGAAACCTTAAACTTGAAACCTTAAACTTGAAACCTTAAACTTGAAACCTTAAACTTGAAACCTTAAACTTGAAACCTTAAACTTGAAACCTTAAACTTGAAACCTTAAACTTGAAACCTTAAACTTGAAACCTTAAACTTGAAACCTTAAACTTGAAACCTTAAACTTGAAACCTTAAACTTGAAACCTTAAACTTGAAACCTTAAACTTGAAACCTTAAACTTGAAACCTTAAACTTGAAACCTTAAACTTGAAACCTTAAACTTGAAACCTTAAACTTGAAACCTTAAACTTGAAACCTTAAACTTGAAACCTTAAACTTGAAACCTTAAACTTGAAACCTTAAACTTGAAACCTTAAACTTGAAACCTTAAACTTGAAACCTTAAACTTGAAACCTTAAACTTGAAACCTTAAACTTGAAACCTTAAACTTGAAACCTTAAACTTGAAACCTTAAACTTGAAACCTTAAACTTGAAACCTTAAACTTGAAACCTTAAACTTGAAACCTTAAACTTGAAACCTTAAACTTGAAACCTTAAACTTGAAACCTTAAACTTGAAACCTTAAACTTGAAACCTTAAACTTGAAACCTTAAACTTGAAACCTTAAACTTGAAACCTTAAACTTGAAACCTTAAACTTGAAACCTTAAACTTGAAACCTTAAACTTGAAACCTTAAACTTGAAACCTTAAACTTGAAACCTTAAACTTGAAACCTTAAACTTGAAACCTTAAACTTGAAACCTTAAACTTGAAACCTTAAACTTGAAACCTTAAACTTGAAACCTTAAACTTGAAACCTTAAACTTGAAACCTTAAACTTGAAACCTTAAACTTGAAACCTTAAACTTGAAACCTTAAACTTGAAACCTTAAACTTGAAACCTTAAACTTGAAACCTTAAACTTGAAACCTTAAACTTGAAACCTTAAACTTGAAACCTTAAACTTGAAACCTTAAACTTTAAACCTTAAACTTGAAACCTTAAACTTGAAACCTTAAACTTGAAACCTTAAACTTTAAACCTTAAACTTTAAACCTTAAACTTTAAACCTTAAACTTTAAACCTTAAACTTTAAACCTTAAACTTTAAACCTTAAACTTTAAACCTTAAACTTGAAACCTTAAACTTTAAACCTTAAACTTGAAACCTTAAACTTGAAACCTTAAACTTTAAACCTTAAACTTGAAACCTTAAACTTGAAACCTTAAACTTTAAACCTTAAACTTTAAACCTTAAACTTTAAACCTTAAACTTTAAACCTTAAACTTTAAACCTTAAACTTTAAACCTTAAACTTTAAACCTTAAACTTTAAACCTTAAACTTTAAACCTTAAACTTTAAACCTTAAACGTTAAACCTTAAACGTTAAACCTTAAACTTTAAACCTTAAACGTTAAACCTTAAACGTTAAACCTTAAACTTTAAACCTTAAACGTTAAACCTTAAACGTTAAACCTTAAACGTTAAACCTTAAACTTTAAACCTTAAACTTTAAACCTTAAACGTTAAACCTTAAACGTTAAACCTTAAACGTTAAACCTTAAACGTTAAACCTTAAACGTTAAACCTTAAACGTTAAACCTTAAACGTTAAACCTTAAACGTTAAACCTTAAACGTTAAACCTTAAACGTTAAACCTTAAACGTTAAACCTTAAACGTTAAACCTTAAACGTTAAACCTTAAACTTTAAACCTTAAACGTTAAACCTTAAACGTTAAACCTTAAACGTTAAACCTTAAACGTTAAACCTTAAACGTTAAACCTTAAACGTTAAACCTTAAACGTTAAACCTTAAACTTTAAACCTTAAACGTTAAACCTTAAACTTTAAACCTTAAACTTTAAACCTTAAACTTTAAACCTTAAACTTTAAACCTTAAACTTTAAACCTTAAACTTTAAACCTTAAACTTTAAACCTTAAACTTTAAACCTTAAACTTTAAACCTTAAACTTTAAACCTTAAACTTTAAACCTTAAACTTTAAACCTTAAACTTTAAACCTTAAACTTTAAACCTTAAACTTTAAACCTTAAACTTTAAACCTTAAACTTTAAACCTTAAACTTTAAACCTTAAACTTTAAACCTTAAACTTTAAACCTTAAACTTTAAACCTTAAACTTTAAACCTTAAACTTTAAACCTTAAACTTTAAACCTTAAACTTTAAACCTTAAACTTTAAACCTTAAACTTTAAACCTTAAACTTTAAACCTTAAACTTTAAACCTTAAACTTTAAACCTTAAACTTTAAACCTTAAACTTTAAACCTTAAACTTTAAACCTTAAACTTTAAACCTTAAACTTTAAACCTTAAACTTTAAACCTTAAACTTTAAACCTTAAACTTTAAACCTTAAACTTTAGAACCTTAAACTTTAAACCTTAAACTTTAAACCTTAAACTTTAAACCTTAAACTTTA
Organism: Brachycybe producta; assembly: GCA_036925085.1. NCBI lineage: Eukaryota > Metazoa > Arthropoda > Diplopoda > Playtdesmida > Andrognathidae > Brachycybe > Brachycybe producta. The sequence continues at coordinate 16,369 of JAUPFP010000286.1, forward strand.
AACCTTAAACTTTAAACCTTAAACTTTAAACCTTAAACTTTAAACCTTAAACTTTAAACCTTAAACTTTAAACCTTAAACTTTAAACCTTAAACTTTAAACCTTAAACTTTAAACCTTAAACTTTAAACCTTAAACTTTAAACCTTAAACTTTAAACCTTAAACTTTAAACCTTAAACTTTAAACCTTAAACTTTAAACCTTAAACTTTAAACCTTAAACTTTAAACCTTAAACTTTAAACCTTAAACTTTAAACCTTAAACTTTAAACCTTAAACTTTAAACCTTAAACTTTAAACCTTAAACTTTAAACCTTAAACTTTAAACCTTAAACTTTAAACCTTAAACTTTAAACCTTAAACTTTAAACCTTAAACTTTAAACCTTAAACTTTAAACCTTAAACTTTAAACCTTAAACTTTAAACCTTAAACTTTAAACCTTAAACTTTAAACCTTAAACTTTAAACCTTAAACTTTAAACCTTAAACTTTAAACCTTAAACTTTAAACCTTAAACTTTAAACCTTAAACTTTAAACCTTAAACTTTAAACCTTAAACTTTAAACCTTAAACTTTAAACCTTAAACTTTAAACGTTAAACTTTAAACCTTAAACTTTAAACGTTAAACTTTAAACCTTAAACTTTAAACCTTAAACTTTAAACCTTAAACTTTAAACGTTAAACTTTAAACGTTAAACTTTAAACCTTAAACTTTAAACCTTAAACTTTAAACCTTAAACTTTAAACGTTAAACTTTAAACGTTAAACTTTAAACCTTAAACTTTAAACCTTAAACTTTAAACCTTAAACTTTAAACCTTAAACTTTAAACCTTAAACTTTAAACCTTAAACTTTAAACCTTAAACTTTAAACCTTAAACTTTAAACCTTAAACTTTAAACCTTAAACTTTAAACCTTAAACTTTAAACCTTAAACTTTAAACCTTAAACTTTAAACCTTAAACTTTAAACCTTAAACTTTAAACCTTAAACTTTAAACCTTAAACTTTAAACCTTAAACTTTAAACCTTAAACTTTAAACCTTAAACTTTAAACCTTAAACTTTAAACCTTAAACTTTAAACCTTAAACTTTAAACCTTAAACTTTAAACCTTAAACTTTAAACCTTAAACTTTAAACCTTAAACTTTAAACCTTAAACTTTAAACCTTAAACTTTAAACCTTAAACTTTAAACCTTAAACTTTAAACCTTAAACTTTAAACCTTAAACTTTAAACCTTAAACTTTAAACCTTAAACTTTAAACCTTAAACTTTAAACCTTAAACTTTAAACCTTAAACTTTAAACCTTAAACTTTAAACCTTAAACTTTAAACCTTAAACTTTAAACCTTAAACTTTAAACCTTAAACTTTAAACCTTAAACTTTAAACCTTAAACTTTAAACCTTAAACTTTAAACCTTAAACTTTAAACCTTAAACTTTAAACCTTAAACTTTAAACCTTAAACTTTAAACCTTAAACTTTAGACCTTAAACTTTAGACCTTAAACTTTAAACCTTAAACTTTAAACCTTAAACTTTAGACCTTAAACTTTAGACCTTAAACTTTAGACCTTAAACTTTAGACCTTAAACTTTAGACCTTAAACTTTAGACCTTAAACTTTAGACCTTAAACTTTAGACCTTAAACTTTAGACCTTAAACTTTAGACCTTAAACTTTAGACCTTAAACTTTAAACCTTAAACTTTAGACCTTAAACTTTAGACCTTAAACTTTAGACCTTAAACTTTAGACCTTAAACTTTAGACCTTAAACTTTAGACCTTAAACTTTAGACCTTAAACTTTAGACCTTAAACTTTAGACCTTAAACTTTAGACCTTAAACTTTAGACCTTAAACTTTAGACCTTAAACTTTAGACCTTAAACTTTAGACCTTAAACTTTAGACCTTAAACTTTAGACCTTAAACTTTAGACCTTAAACTTTAGACCTTAAACTTTAGACCTTAAACTTTAGACCTTAAACTTTAGACCTTAAACTTTAGACCTTAAACTTTAGACCTTAAACTTTAGACCTTAAACTTTAGATCTTAAACTTTAGACCTTAAACTTTAGACCTTAAACTTTAGACCTTAAACTTTAGACCTTAAACTTTAGACCTTAAACTTTAGACCTTAAACTTTAGACCTTAAACTTTAGACCTTAAACTTTAGACCTTAAATTTTAGACCTTAAACTTTAGACCTTAAACTTTAGACCTTAAACTTTAGACCTTAAACTTTAGACCTTAAACTTTAAACCTTAAACTTTAAACCTTAAACTTTAAACCTTAAACTTTAAACCTTAAACTTTAAACCTTAAACTTTAAACCTTAAACTTTTAACCTTAAACTTTAAACCTTAAACTTTAAACCTTAAACTTTAAACCTTAAACTTTAAACCTTAAACTTTAAACCTTAAACTTTAAACCTTAAACTTTAAACCTTAAACTTTAAACCTTAAACTTTAAACCTTAAACTTTAAACCTTAAACTTTAAACCTTAAACTTTAAACCTTAAACTTTAAACCTTAAACTTTAAACCTTAAACTTTAAACCTTAAACTTTAAACCTTAAACTTTAAACCTTAAACTTTAAACCTGAAACTTTAAACCTGAAACTTTAAACCTTAAACTTTAAACCTTAAACTTTAAACCTTAAACTTTAAACCTTAAACTTTAAACCTTAAGCTTTAAACCTTAAACTTTAAACCTTAAACTTTAAACCTTAAACTTTAAACCTTAAACTTTAAACCTTAAACTTTAAACCTTAAGCTTTAAACCTTAAACTTTAAACCTTAAACTTTAAACCTTAAACTTTAAACCTTAAACTTGAAACCTTAAACTTGAAACCTTAAACTTGAAACCTTAAACTTTAAACCTTAAACTTTAAACCTTAAGCTTGAAACCTTAAACTTTAAACCTTAAGCTTGAAACCTTAAACTTGAAACCTTAAACTTGAAACCTTAAACTTGAAACCTTAAACTTGAAACCTTAAACTTGAAACCTTAAACTTGAAACCTTAAACTTGAAACCTTAAACTTGAAACCTTAAACTTGAAACCTTAAACTTGAAACCTTAAACTTGAAACCTTAAACTTGAAACCTTAAACTTGAAACCTTAAACTTGAAACCTTAAACTTGAAACCTTAAACTTTAAACCTTAAACTTGAAACCTTAAACTTGAAACCTTAAACTTGAAACCTTAAACTTGAAACCTTAAACTTGAAACCTTAAACTTGAAACCTTAAACTTGAAACCTTAAACTTGAAACCTTAAACTTGAAACCTTAAACTTGAAACCTTAAACTTGAAACCTTAAACTTGAAACCTTAAACTTGAAACCTTAAACTTGAAACCTTAAACTTGAAACCTTAAACTTGAAACCTTAAACTTGAAACCTTAAACTTGAAACCTTAAACTTGAAACCTTAAACTTGAAACCTTAAACTTGAAACCTTAAACTTGAAACCTTAAACTTGAAACCTTAAACTTTAAACCTTAAACTTGAAACCTTAAACTTGAAACCTTAAACTTGAAACCTTAAACTTGAAACCTTAAACTTTAAACCTTAAACTTGAAACCTTAAACTTGAAACCTTAAACTTGAAACCTTAAACTTGAAACCTTAAACTTGAAACCTTAAACTTGAAACCTTAAACTTGAAACCTTAAACTTGAAACCTTAAACTTGAAACCTTAAACTTGAAACCTTAAACTTGAAACCTTAAACTTGAAACCTTAAACTTGAAACCTTAAACTTGAAACCTTAAACTTGAAACCTTAAACTTGAAACCTTAAACTTGAAACCTTAAACTTGAAACCTTAAACTTGAAACCTTAAACTTGAAACCTTAAACTTGAAACCTTAAACTTGAAACCTTAAACTTGAAACCTTAAACTTGAAACCTTAAACTTGAAACCTTAAACTTGAAACCTTAAACTTGAAACCTTAAACTTGAAACCTTAAACTTGAAACCTTAAACTTGAAACCTTAAACTTGAAACCTTAAACTTGAAACCTTAAACTTGAAACCTTAAACTTGAAACCTTAAACTTGAAACCTTAAACTTGAATCCTTAAACTTGAAACCTTAAACTTGAAACCTTAAACTTGAAACCTTAAACTTGAAACCTTAAACTTGAAACCTTAAACTTGAAACCTTAAACTTGAAACCTTAAACTTGAAACCTTAAACTTGAAACCTTAAACTTGAAACCTTAAACTTGAAACCTTAAACTTGAAACCTTAAACTTGAAACCTTAAACTTGAAACCTTAAACTTGAAACCTTAAACTTGAAACCTTAAACTTGAAACCTTAAACTTGAAACCTTAAACTTGAAACCTTAAACTTGAAACCTTAAACTTGAAACCTTAAACTTGAAACCTTAAACTTGAAACCTTAAACTTGAAACCTTAAACTTGAAACCTTAAACTTTAAACCTTAAACTTTAAACCTTAAACTTTAAACCTTAAACTTTAAACCTTAAACTTTAAACCTTAAACTTTAAACCTTAAACTTTAAACCTTAAACTTTAAACCTTAAACTTTAAACCTTAAACTTTAAACCTTAAACTTTAAACCTTAAACTTTAAACCTTAAACTTTAAACCTTAAACTTTAAACCTTAAACTTTAAACCTTAAACTTTAAACCTTAAACTTTAAACCTTAAACTTTAAACCTTAAACTTTAAACCTTAAACTTTAAACCTTAAACTTTAAACCTTAAACTTTAAACCTTAAACTTTAAACCTTAAACTTTAAACCTTAAACTTTAAACCTTAAACTTTAAACCTTAAACTTTAAACCTTAAACTTTAAACCTTAAACTTTAAACCTTAAACTTTAAACCTTAAACTTTAAACCTTAAACTTTAAACCTTAAACTTTAAACCTTAAACTTTAAACCTTAAACTTTAAACCTTAAACTTTAAACCTTAAACTTTAAACCTTAAACTTTAAACCTTAAACTTTAAACCTTAAACTTTAAACCTTAAACTTTAAACCTTAAACTTTAAACCTTAAACTTTAAACCTTAAACTTTAAACCTTAAACTTTAAACCTTAAACTTTAAACCTTAAACTTTAAACCTTAAACTTTAAACCTTAAACTTTAAACCTTAAACTTTAAACCTTAAACTTTAAACCTTAAACTTTAAACCTTAAACTTTAAACCTTAAACTTTAAACCTTAAACTTTAAACCTTAAACTTTAAACCTTAAACTTTAAACCTTAAACTTTAAACCTTAAACTTTAAACCTTAAACTTTAAACCTTAAACTTTAAACCTTAAACTTTAAACCTTAAACTTTAAACCTTAAACTTTAAACCTTAAACTTTAAACCTTAAACTTTAAACCTTAAACTTTAAACCTTAAACTTTAAACCTTAAACTTTAAACCTTAAACTTTAAACCTTAAACTTTAAACCTTAAACTTTAAACCTTAAACTTTAAACCTTAAACTTTAAACCTTAAACTTTAAACCTTAAACTTTAAACCTTAAACTTTAAACCTTAAACTTTAAACCTTAAACTTTAAACCTTAAACTTTAAACCTTAAACTTTAAACCTTAAACTTTAAACCTTAAACTTTAAACCTTAAACTTTAAACCTTAAACTTTAAACCTTAAACTTTAAACCTTAAACTTTAAACCTTAAACTTTAAACCTTAAACTTTAAACCTTAAACTTTAAACCTTAAACTTTAAACCTTAAACTTTAAACCTTAAACTTTAAACCTTAAACTTTAAACCTTAAACTTTAAACCTTAAACTTTAAACCTTAAACTTTAAACCTTAAACTTTAAACCTTAAACTTTAAACCTTAAACTTTAAACCTTAAACTTTAAACCTTAAACTTTAAACCTTAAACTTTAAACCTTAAACTTTAAACCTTAAACTTTAAACCTTAAACTTTAAACCTTAAACTTTAAACCTTAAACTTTAAACCTTAAACTTTAAACCTTAAACTTTAAACCTTAAACTTTAAACCTTAAACTTTAAACCTTAAACTTTAAACCTTAAACTTTAAACCTTAAACTTTAAACCTTAAACTTTAAACCTTAAACTTTAAACCTTAAACTTTAAACCTTAAACTTTAAACCTTAAACTTTAAACCTTAAACTTTAAACCTTAAACTTTAAACCTTAAACTTTAAACCTTAAACTTTAAACCTTAAACTTTAAACCTTAAACTTTAAACCTTAAACTTTAAACCTTAAACTTTAAACCTTAAACTTTAAACCTTAAACTTTAAACCTTAAACTTTAAACCTTAAACTTTAAACCTTAAACTTTAAACCTTAAACTTTAAACCTTAAACTTTAAACCTTAAACTTTAAACCTTAAACTTTAAACCTTAAACTTTAAACCTTAAACTTTAAACCTTAAACTTTAAACCTTAAACTTTAAACCTTAAACTTTAAACCTTAAACTTTAAACCTTAAACTTTAAACCTTAAACTTTAAACCTTAAACTTTAAACCTTAAACTTTAAACCTTAAACTTTAAACGTTAAACTTTAAACCTTAAACTTTAAACCTTAAACTTTAAACCTTAAACTTTAAACCTTAAACTTTAAACCTTAAACTTTAAACCTTAAACTTTAAACCATAAACTTTAAACCTTAAACTTTAAACCTTAAACTTTAAACCTTAAACTTTAAACCTTAAACTTTAAACCTTAAACTTTAAACCTTAAACTTTAAACCTTAAACTTTAAACCTTAAACTTTAAACCTTAAACTTTAAACCTTAAACTTTAAACCTTAAACTTTAAACCTTAAACTTTAAACCTTAAACTTTAAACCTTTGTGAGCTTTTGACATCAACCAATATTTTATTACCAACCTTTAGATGACATTTTCTACTTTTCGTTTCTTCTCTGAGCAGTATGACACCTGCACAGAGAAGATCCGAGCTGTAGAGAGAGCTGGATGGAGATAGATTGAAGTCACTCTTCTGCATGGGGGTGAAATCAATGCAGGAGAGCGGCGGCCATCTCTCTCTCTTCCGGTTGATGCTGATATACATCTTCTCCATCGGTATTCCGACTAGAGAAGATGTTGTAGCTGCTGAGAATCGTATAGCTCCTGCCCTATGAAACCTCCGGCCTCTGAAGAGAAGTTATTAGCATAAAGACATAGAGACAACGCTACTTCTTATTACAACACTTTTATTCATTCCTTGTAAGAAGTACAGATACAAGGGTGAATAGTAAAATACTAACTGGAAATCCTCAGGCCCATGATTTGGAATGTATCGCAAAAACAGGCAAAGGAAAGAACTGAGGAACAAAGAGGAACATGGTCCTTTTATACCTTGGACCTGTGTACACCTGCGAGGTGTAACCAGGTCCAAGTGACCATGGTCCTTTATGTATCAATCCGCCACTTGGGCATGAGTCAGAAAGGTGAGTCAGAGAGGAGGGAGGGACGGTTGAGAGTTGTTTACCCCCCAGGCTATGGTTTTGGCGGGATCACGATTTACAGGGTGTTACATACCCTCCAACTTTGCTTGGAGTACGTCCTCGTACTCCAGCCAAGGGTGGAAGGTTTTCAAGTTACGCAGCGGGGAGACATGGGTGGCTGAGGACTTACCGTGTACAGAGGTGGTTATGGAAAGGCACTGGCACCGAAGTGTCAGCGCCCTTAAAAATTGGAAAAGGCTGAAAACATAAAACAAAGATAATTAATGCTCGCTGAGTGGCGAGCCGCTATTGAAATCTAAAAAGAAAAGAACAGTTGCAACGTATTTTATTTTTTATAAATTTTTCGATAATGCCACCCGGATGGGTGGCAACCACATGAGTACATGTGGCGCGCAGCTATCCCTGCTGCGGAGGGTGGGGAGGATCCTGGGTCCATGAACCGTACGGGGGGGTAATCCCGCCGGACCTGGCCTCATCGGTAGCTGGATGCGGCAGACAGCCATTGTCCCTGGTCGTCAGGTAGATCCCGGTGGAAGATATTGAAGATGTCCCGGTCCCCGATAATCTTGCGGGAGGACCGCTTGTTGTACAGTGTAGCCCAAGCGGCGTCCCATAAGACGGCGATTCGGTAACGAGGATCCGGTTCCGGAATGTAGTGACGGCTGGTACGGAACGTCTGTCCAGCTGGCAGTCTAAAGACGGAGTTGACGAAAGCTCCCAAAAGGGCTTCCGTGGCTTCATCGATGGCATCTCCGGCGAAACTGGTGGTTTCAACAATCCGTCTTCTTGGGAAGACGATGGTGATGAGGACACTTGTTAGGCGGGAGAGTCCCACGACATATCGCTCCCGGGGAGGGAGGTCCAGACGGGGAAACCCTTCCTCCAAAGAGAAGTGTCCTATGTAAAGGGTGTTGGCAGAGCGCACTTCGCGCTGCCAAGTGACCCACCGATTGTTGAGCAACCTCTCGCCGGAGGTGGCTGCACGGAACGGATGATCCAGCGGTAACCGCCCCAGAGTAGCCCCGGCATGGGGTACAGTGGGCGGTGCGGCTGGTCGGGCTGGTGTTGGAGCCGCAGGTTCCAAAGAAACTGATGCGCCCGTGATAGGCCTGGCATGGCGCAAGGCGGACCGGGCCATATCGCGGGCCCGCTGACGTAGTCGCTTCGATGCCGACTTCCTGCTCAGCGCCTCCAGTGGCTTGGCACTTCCTGGTGCACGGCCCAGTGCTTCCATGGGGTCACCTCCCTGTCGCATGACGTCTTGCAGAAGGTTTGTGATGGCCTTCTGTTTTTTCAAGAACGCGGCACGCTCTGCGGAAGGTGGCGGCATCAAAGGTGTAGGCGTAGGTTGTCCAGAAGGGCGGCCCGGAGGTGGCGGAGGAGGAGAGCGACGCGGGACCCAAGTAGGAGGGCCCCGAGTTTCATAGCGATGGTCGCGGTCCAGTTGGACTCGGTGATCCTGTAGGTCTTGCCTGACCCTTGGGTCGAAGTTATTACGCGGCGGAGGGCCGCGTCCAGAGGAACCACGTTGTTCCTGCTGACTTCTTCCGTCGGGTCGGCGTCGGGGCGAAAGATGGGAACCACGTGGCGAAGAGCGACGTGGTTGTGGCCGTTGAAGAGAGTCTCGAGGAGAGTGGTGGCCCCTGTAGGACTGTTGAGGCTCCTTGGGGCGAGCCCCAGTGGGAACCTGAACACGAACAGGTTGGGGAACCACCACTATGGAAGGTAGCTTTGGAGTCGGAGTTGGTGTGGCGGCCTCGCTGCGTGGAGGCGTGGCACATCGGGAGGTTGGTGGTGACGATAATGGTGTATGAGGAGGAGGCGGCGGAGTGATTGACGGCACCGGTGAGCAGTGTTGGAAAGGCTCTGGTGGCGTTATGGGTGGAGAAGGAGATGTGGAGAGGCCAGTTGTCAGGGTTGCTGGCGAGTTTGAGGATGGAGGTGATGACGTGGCCGATGACGTAACTCGGGCGGCTTCTTGGAGTCGGGCCTCGATTCGCAGGAGCTCCTCCTTCGGGAGGTGCGCCGTACACGGTAAGCCCAGCTCGACAAGGCGGGCGCAAACCGCACGGAGGTACGCCAGATTGTCCTCCCCTTCCTTTTTATCTCTGGCTGCCTGGCGAAGGGCAGCCTCCCTCTGCATCTCCAAGTGGAGGTCTTCGAGGGGGGAGGGCACAGATCCACCTCCCCCACGCTTCCCTCTTGCTTCAGCTCCACCCGGAATGGGTTGACCAGGCGCGATGCTATCGCGGAACGCCTGGTTAACCCCCCATGCCATGAGGTTGATATCGATGCGGTCTTCCCGCTCCTCCCAGTAGTGTTTTGATGTCGTGACGTCGAAGGGGACGATGCTGCTTGGAGCAGCAGGCTTCCCTTCGCGCCCGACATTGGCAGGTCGCTTGAAGCTTGCTTTTAGGCGCTTCTCCCCACGCCGGTGAAAATTCTCCGGTTCGGAGGAGGTGCGGCGCCTATCTATTGTGTTTGGCGACTCTCTTCTTGTTATTGGCGCACTGGCGGCGCCCGCCCTTTGTAGCTGGCAGGTAGATTGAGAGAGGGGTTCAGCGGTCCCCGCCGTTCCACTCTCCGTCTCATCTTCACTAGAAGAGGCAGACATCATTCTGCCTCCTCTCCATGAGCCTCTACCTGGCATATTTCTTAAGAGTTAGAAAGTTCTTACTTTTTCAAAAGTCCCGCTGCTGGTGGTTACTTCCAAATAATAACAGAAATCGGTCCCCGATCACTCTGTTATTATTTCAAGAGGTCCAAAGAGTTCTGAAGGCCTGATGCACTGCACGTGAGTTCAAAGGCTTGAAGGTGGTACTCAAGCTTTGGATTGACAACAAAACTGAAGAAGTTCGAAATTAAAATTTGGAACTTGGCACAGAAGTAGATTGAAGATTTGATGATTGAAGAAGATCGAGCATAAAGAGATGAACAAAAACGAGTGCTTCTTTGAAGAGAGCAAATCGAGTGGTAATTGACCAAGTTTGGTCACTTTCTTATTTAATTTTAAAAGTTAGAAGGGCCGGCCCCTTTTAGAATAAGACACCTTACTCTAATTGGTTTCTTCACGACTTTATTTATTGGGGGTGGGGGTTGTCCCACCGATATTAGATGTGAGAGGTGTTGATCTAATTCTTATCAGAGTCGGTCCTGTTTATTATTTTTAGATAAACAAAAGGACTAAGGAATCTCGAGGGGGAAGGGCCGTTATTTTATTTCACACCGAGGTGTGAAGTTGCCCATTAACTTTCTCCCCTTCTTTTCCTTAATGCCTTTTTTGGAAAGAATAGGTCAGCAAGGTTACTAATGTACCTTGCTGTTTGTTATTATTTTTAGGGGGGAGTGGGGCAGGAGTTGGTGTCCCACAATTCGATCTTAATTGAGAGGGTGACAGGTTCTTCAATTTTATTTTTTAATTGAAGGTGTCCGCTCTCACAAAATCTTCAAAACTGATTTTCTTCCTTTTTTATTTGTTTATGGCCAGCAGTTTTTGTTGTTTGTTTTTTTCTTTGAAGTCCCAGTGCATTGGTCTGGCCCCCAGAGCAATTGTCTCTTTGAAGTTTCTATCCTTCTACTGTCAACAGCATGGTCAATGACGTTCGTCCATAATAAAGGGGAGCACGGTGTTTTTCTTTTGCTGACCCTTTTATGGCTCTTGATTTTTCTTCTGAACGTCCTTGACTAGCCTTCGGCGTTTTTCCCAGGTGTACCACGTGGTTGACAGTTGTTTGTGAAGGCCACGTGGTTCCGGTGTAGTTTATTGCATGTTTGAAATGGTTGCCAATATGTAAATATTGGCGGCCATGTTGAAAAGTTTAGAAGTGTTTCAAAAATTAAAGTTGTGTGAATTTTGTAGAGTTTTGGGAGTTATTTGAGAGTGTTTAGAGGGGTTGTTGATGCTGTGGGGTTGTTTATTCGTTGGGGGGTTCCTTTTATCCCCTCCCCCACCTCTTGACAACTGTCCTCAGTTGTTTCTCAACACAACAATTCTCAAATTCCTCCCGCTCTTCTATTGTTGATATTTGATGGTTGCTGGTGTTTATTTCCATAGTCATGAAATAAACACTGGTGAATTATTGTTTTATTTTCGTCGCGTTTGGTTTCTTGACAGCGTGGGTGGCCACTTGATCGGCTCGCCCGAGGTCCATTTGTGTGCAGGAGCTCGGTCGAGCACTTTGATTGGTATGTCCTCAGAGTGGTCAGAGCTGTCATTGTCGGATGTGTCAGGAGGAGGTGCTCCGGCGGCTGAGTCTGCTGCTGGAAGAGGAATCCGGCGGATTTGTCCCGCCACTCGTATCAGTGCAAACTCAATGCCGTCTTCGGTGATGATATCCGTTTCAGGCACCTCTCCTTTGATGTCATAGTCGGTAACCGGCTCACCAAACTGCTTGATTGCAACCTTCTTCTTTGGTTGCCGACACTCACGGACGAAATGCCCCAATTTGCCACAATTATAACACGTCGACTTACTCTTGTCGAACGTGCGAGTGGTCTCCGGTTGGGTGTCCGCTGCAGAGTGTCGGTTTGAATTGGTGGCAGCAGTCTGACTAGGCTTTTTATCATGCCTAGACCGGTGTGTTTTGTCTTTAGGGCTGGCGGTTGCCGCCGGCTCCTGGTCGGTCTTCGATGCTACTTTACCCGACTGTGAATCAGCTGCGGGTTTTGGTTCCGTCGGCCATTTATCCAAGGACAGCAAGACCACCTCCATATTGAGGACGGCGTTTGCGAAGTCCTTGAACGACGTCGTAGATGCGTGGTGCGCGGCGTTCTGTATGGTGGGATGTAGAGCGCGGCGCAACTGGCTTATACGCAGCTGATCGTCAAGTTGCGGGTAAACTCGGTCGCCGAGTATCATAAACTCCCAGATGAAAGCTTGTGTACTCTCACCTTCCTTCTGGAGCATCTCTGTATACTTCTTCTCCAAGATGGCCAGTTCGTTCGGCTTCCCGAACGTATCTACCATCTGTACTCTCAGTGCTGGCCAAGGAATGTCCTGAAGCTCATACCTCAGTTTACTCAGCCACGTGCGGGCGGCCCCAGTGAAACACCCCGTGATGTATTCCTCCTTGTGGTGGTCTTTCCAACCGTACAGGTGTGCCACTTCCTCGAATTCTTCCAGGAAGGGACGGAAACCTGTCAATCCGTTGAATTTTTGGATTGAGTCGGCTGGGTGGCGACCACTGTATTTCTTATTGAATTCTTCCACGGAGGGTTCTCTGGGGGTTGGTCGATAGATGCCATCCTGGACGTTTGACATTCCAGCCGGCATCAGACCTACCCCTTGAGGTGGAAAACGTGGCGCGTAAACTGAAGTGCCTTGTGTCGCTCCTTGGCTAGGCTGTTGTTCCGGGGGTGTCGAGCGGCGACCGCTACGTGCAACCCGGACAAGCGAGTGAGGAGAATCAGCACGTGTCGTGATCGGTATTTCCGCACGCTCATCTCTGTGACGCGGATCATCTGACTGCCCTTGTTGTTGCCAGTCAGGGTTACGCGGTAGATGACGTGTGTGCGGTGTGTAATGTCTTTCGTAACGATCGTGACGCTCTCTGTAGCCAACATAGGGGGCTGAAGAGGCGTCCGAGTCATCGTCGCGAAGTCGGTGTGTGCGTGTTGTCCGCCGTGGTGTAGTTGGTCGATTCGGCGTGAATCGGTCGTCTATGAACTGAGACATACGAGTCGAGAGTGCAGCCACTTGTTGTGACAGGTGGTCAAACTCGGCCCCAGTCGGCCGCGGCGGTGGTGTCACATCAGTAGTCACGGGTACTTCCAACAGATCTTCGTGCGAACCCTGGTGATCAGACAGGGACCCCGTATTGTCGTGTGAGGTAGCCATGATTAATGAAGTGGCTTGTGTAATGTGAATGTGCGGTGATGAACGAGTCCGGCGAAGTCCAAGTCGTTGTGTGCAGCTCCGAGGGTTCTCGAGTACACTCTGAGCTATACTTTTCGGTTCCGGTATGATGGGACTCGTTCAGTTTGTAGGTCGGTGTCGTCACTGTGCGTCGGTAACTTAGTGCTTGTCGGCAACCGACACTATCGTACTCTTATACACTGAGTAACGATAGATTACCTAAGCTTGTGACGTGTATAACGAAGTGGCCGTTCACTCCGTTAGTGTGGTGATGGTTGTATCGTGTTGATCGTGTTCTCAGTTGGGCGTGTGATGAGTTTTTGGTTCCCAACTGGTGTAGCGTCGTGAGTTCTTTATTGAGCGTCAGATTTTGGAAGGATCTCTCTCGACACGTGGTATTTGGCGACCACGTGGAGGTTACGAGAATTCCAAAAACCTCAATAAAGAAACAGCAGATGTACAATACAACCTCGAGCGTGGTACACCACCCAATCGAAATTGCACTGCGGAAAGTGAATTAGAAATGGAAGTGTATTGCAGTTGCCTGAAGAAGAGGAAAGCAATACGAAGAGTAAAGCTAGAGCGCAGTGCCCGCACTTTTAGTTTTACTTAGAAACAAGAATGAAGAGTGTGTGTGTGAAGAACACACAAAGAACAAAAAGTTCAAGATGGCTGAACTTTTTAAATGCACAAACAAAGGAGAAGTTCAAGATGGCTGAACTCTCCAAAGAAGCAAGAAAAGAAAGCTGTTTTACTTTGAAAGTTTAAAACTTAGGTGCGGTGCCCGCACATCAAAAGTTTCAATTTAGTTTTATTAAAACAGTAAAACAGTGTAGAAATTGAAGTGTGTTCAACAAGATAAATACTTGGTGAACCAGAAGAAATGTTCAGACTGGAGAAATTTTGAGTCCTCACTGCTGGATGGCTCTGGATGAAAAGACAGAGTCAGTGCCCAGTGAGGGACTATGTTGAGTAGAAGGAAGAAGTCCGTAGGTGGCGCTGAGGTGGCCACTTCCGGTTCAGTTTATTGCAATGTCCAAAAATTGATGATTGAAAAGTTCCTCCGGGGCACGTTTTTATGGTGGCCAGGAGAAAGACACAAAAAGAGAGAAAATTCAAAGAAGAAGAGAAGTTTTCTCTAACAAGAGGAACTCCGCCAGGGGGCGCGTGAGTGCAACCCTCTGGAAGAGAAGAGAAGAGAAGAGAACACAAAAAGATGAGAGAAGGTACAACAATGAGTCACATGGAGCGAAAAACCGCTCCGTTGGCGCTTTTTGAAGAGTGTCCGGTCGATCCAAGATGGCGGCCGGGCTTCAGTGTTGTCCAATGGAGAAAGTTCATGTGATGATGCATTGAGGTGATGATGATGAAGAAATTGAAGAACATGACTTGGGACATAGAGGGTCCCAAGGGAAACACAAGTGTAAAAACAAAGAACAAAGAAAAGGGGGGACAAGAAAGTCCCACGTGGCTAGAAAAAGTGTGTTTTAAGCTTGTAAGCCCCCTAACAATGAAATAGAGCTAGGGAGAATCTTGCTTGAAAATTAAAGATGAAGAGTGAAGATAATAGGACATTTTAAAAGACACACACGTCCCTTAAAAGCCTATTAATAGATGAATAGATTAGTAGATGAGATTTGTTTGCTCATCTCATAATGAGACTGCAAACTCCTCTCGGAGAGTAAGAAGAATTTGTTTAAAGTGTTGCCCACGTGGTGTGGGTTTCACTTTGAAAATTAAAGAAGAGTGAAGGTGACAGTGGGTGATTGTAATGGAAACATGAAATACAAAAACACGGACGGAAACACGTGTGTCCAAACGGTTGTCCACTTTCCGAGTGCTAAGCGGTCAGCAGACAAAAGTTCGTTCCCACGTGTCTCTAAGGACAGGACACAGAATCGCGCGGTCGACACGTGGTGTGTGTAGCCACAAGTCTCTTTCGCGATTCCACAAAAACGGTACCATGCGGTTGGCTTTGACGTGATCGAGGGCCTCCATACATGATCCCAACATAAAAAGGCGCCACGCGGTTGGCTTTGACGCTATCGAGGGCCTCCATACGTGGTTCCAACACAAAGGACGCCGCGCGGTTGGCTTTGACGTGATCGAGGGCCTCCATACGCGGTTTTACAAAGGCGCCACGTGGTCGACTTTGACGCTATCGAGGGTCTCCACACGTGGTTCCAACACAAAGGACGCCGCGCGGTTGACTTTGACGTGATCGAGGGTCTCCATACGCGGTTTTACAGACAGGCGCCACGCGGTTGACTTTGACGCTATCGAGGGTCTCCATACGTGGCTCCAACATAGAAAGGACGGACGAAGCCTCGTGAGGCACAATCACGAGACTTAGGACAAAGGACGGCTTCTGTTTACAGGTCGGAGAAGGCAGATGGAGCTATACCCCGCACCTCCACCAAATGTGAGCTTTTGACATCAACCAATATTTTATTACCAACCTTTAGATGACATTTTCTACTTTTCGTTTCTTCTCTGAGCAGTATGACACCTGCACAGAGAAGATCCGAGCTGTAGAGAGAGCTGGATGGAGATAGATTGAAGTCACTCTTCTGCATGGGGGTGAAATCAATGCAGGAGAGCGGCGGCCATCTCTCTCTCTTCCGGTTGATGCTGATATACATCTTCTCCATCGGTATTCCGACTAGAGAAGATGTTGTAGCTGCTGAGAATCGTATAGCTCCTGCCCTATGAAACCTCCGGCCTCTGAAGAGAAGTTATTAGCATAAAGACATAGAGACAACGCTACTTCTTATTACAACACTTTTATTCATTCCTTGTAAGAAGTACAGATACAAGGGTGAATAGTAAAATACTAACTGGAAATCCTCAGGCCCATGATTTGGAATGTATCGCAAAAACAGGCAAAGGAAAGAACTGAGGAACAAAGAGGAACATGGTCCTTTTATACCTTGGACCTGTGTACACCTGCGAGGTGTAACCAGGTCCAAGTGACCATGGTCCTTTATGTATCAATCCGCCACTTGGGCATGAGTCAGAAAGGTGAGTCAGAGAGGAGGGAGGGACGGTTGAGAGTTGTTTACCCCCCAGGCTATGGTTTTGGCGGGATCACGATTTACAGGGTGTTACACCTTAAACTTTAAACCTTAAACTTTAAACCTTAAACTTTAAACCTTAAACTTTAAACCTTAAACTTTAAACCTTAAACTTTAAACCTTAAACTTTAAACCTTAAACTTTAAACCTTAAACTTTAAACCTTAAACTTTAAACCTTAAACTTTAAACCTTAAACTTTAAACCTTAAACTTTAAACCTTAAACTTTAAACCTTAAACTTTAAACCTTAAACTTTAAACCTTAAACTTTAAACCTTAAACTTTAAACCTTAAACTTTAAACCTTAAACTTTAAACCTTAAACTTTAAACCTTAAACTTTAAACCTTAAACTTTAAACCTTAAACTTTAAACCTTAAACTTTAAACCTTAAACTTTAAACCTTAAACTTTAAACCTTAAACTTTAAACCTTAAACTTTAAACCTTAAACTTTAAACCTTAAACTTTAAACCTTAAACTTTAAACCTTAAACTTTAAACCTTAAACTTTAAACCTTAAACTTTAAACCTTAAACTTTAAACCTTAAACTTTAAACCTTAAACTTTAAACCTTAAACTTTAAACCTTAAACTTTAAACCTTAAACTTTAAACCTTAAACTTTAAACCTTAAACTTTAAACCTTAAACTTTAAACCTTAAACTTTAAACCTTAAACTTTAAACCTTAAAATTAAACCTTAAACTTTAAACCTTAAACTTTAAACCTTAAACTTTAAACCTTAAACTTTAAACCTTAAACTTTAAACCTTAAACTTTAAACCTTAAACTTTAAACCTTAAACTTGAAACCTTAAACTTTAAACCTTAAACTTTAAACCTTAAACTTTAAACCTTAAACTTTAAACCTTAAACTTGAAACCTTAAACTTTAAACCTTAAACTTTAAACCTTAAACTTGAAACCTTAAACTTGAAACCTTAAACTTGAAACCTTAAACTTGAAACCTTAAACTTGAAACCTTAAACTTGAAACCTTAAACTTGAAACCTTAAACTTGAAACCTTAAACTTGAAACCTTAAACTTGAAACCTTAAACTTGAAACCTTAAACTTGAAACCTTAAACTTGAAACCTTAAACTTGAAACCTTAAACTTGAAACCTTAAACTTGAAACCTTAAACTTGAAACCTTAAACTAACTTGAAACCTTAAACTTGAAACCTTAAACTTGAAACCTTAAACTTGAAACCTTAAACTTGAAACCTTAAACTTGAAACCTTAAACTTGAAACCTTAAACTTGAAACCTTAAACTTGAAACCTTAAACTTGAAACCTTAAACTTGAAACCTTAAACTTGAAACCTTAAACTTGAAACCTTAAACTTGAAACCTTAAACTTGAAACCTTAAACTTGAAACCTTAAACTTGAAACCTTAAACTTTAAACCTTAAACTTGAAACCTTAAACTTGAAACCTTAAACTTTAAACCTTAAACTTTAAACCTTAAACTTTAAACCTTAAACTTTAAACCTTAAACTTTAAACCTTAAACTTTAAACCTTAAACTTTAAACCTTAAACTTTTAAACCTTAAACTTTAAACCTTAAACTTTAAACCTTAAACTTTAAACCTTAAACTTTAAACCTTAAACTTTAAACCTTAAACTTTAAACCTTAAACTTTAAACCTTAAACTTTAAACCTTTAACTTTAAACCTTAAACTTTAAACCTTAAACTTTAAACCTTAAACTTTAAACCTTAAACTTTAAACCTTAAACTTTAAACCTTAAACTTTAAACCTTAAACTTTAAACCTTAAACTTTAAACCTTAAACTTTAAACCTTAAACTTTAAACCTTAAACTTTAAACCTTAAACTTTAAACCTTAAACTTTAAACCTTAAACTTTAAACCTTAAACTTTAAACCTTAAACTTTAAACCTTAAACTTTAAACCTTAAACTTTAAACCTTAAACTTTAAACCTTAAACTTTAAACCTTAAACTTTAAACCTTAAACTTTAAACCTTAAACTTTAAACCTTAAACTTTAAACCTTAAACTTTAAACCTTAAACTTTAAACCTTAAACTTTAAACCTTAAACTTTAAACCTTAAACTTTAAACCTTAAACTTTAAACCTTAAACTTTAAACCTTAAACTTTAAACCTTAAACTTTAAACCTTAAACTTTAAACCTTAAACTTTAAACCTTAAACTTTAAACCTTAAACTTTAAACCTTAAACTTTAAACCTTAAACTTTAAACCTTAAACTTTAAACCTTAAACTTTAAACCTTAAACTTTAAACCTTAAACTTTAAACCTTAAACTTTAAACCTTAAACTTTAAACCTTAAACTTTAAACCTTAAACTTTAAACCTTAAACTTTAAACCTTAAACTTTAAACCTTAAACTTTAAACCTTAAACTTTAAACCTTAAACTTTAAACCTTAAACTTTAAACCTTAAACTTTAAACCTTAAACTTTAAACCTTAACTTTAAACCTTAAACTTTAAACCTTAAACTTTAAACCTTAAACTTTAAACCTTAAACTTTAAACCTTAAACTTTAAACCTTAAACTTTAAACCTTAAACTTTAAACCTTAAACTTTAAACCTTAAACTTTAAACCTTAAACTTTAAACCTTAAACTTTAAACCTTAAACTTTAAACCTTAAACTTTAAACCTTAAACTTTAAACCTTAAACTTTAAACCTTAAACTTTAAACCTTAAACTTTAAACCTTAAACTTTAAACCTTAAACTTTAAACCTTAAACTTTAAACCTTAAACTTTAAACCTTAAACTTTAAACCTTAAACTTTAAACCTTAAACTTTAAACCTTAAACTTTAAACCTTAAACTTTAAACCTTAAACTTTAAACCTAAACTTTAAACCTTAAACTTTAAACCTTAAACTTTAAACCTTAAACTTTAAACCTTAAACTTTAAACCTTAAACTTTAAACCTTAAACTTTAAACCTTAAACTTTAAACCTTAAACTTTAAACCTTAAACTTTAAACCTTAAACTTTAAACCTTAAACTTTAAACCTTAAACTTTAAACCTTAAACTTTAAACCTTAAACTTTAAACCTTAAACTTTAAACCTTAAACTTTAAACCTTAAACTTTAAACCTTAAACTTTAAACCTTAAACTTTAAACCTTAAACTTTAAACCTTAAACTTTAAACCTTAAACTTTAAACCTTAAACTTTAAACCTTAAACTTTAAACCTTAAACTTTAAACCTTAAACTTTAAACCTTAAACTTTAAACCTTAAACTTTAAACCTTAAACTTTAAACCTTAAACTTTAAACCTTAAACTTTAAACCTTAAACTTTAAACCTTAAACTTTAAACCTTAAACTTTAAACCTTAAACTTTAAACCTTAAACTTTAAACCTTAAACTTTAAACCTTAAACTTTAAACCTTAAACTTTAAACCTTAAACTTTAAACCTTAAACTTTAAACCTTAAACTTTAAACCTTAAACTTTAAACCTTAAACTTTAAACCTTAAACTTTAAACCTTAAACTTTAAACCTTAAACTTTAAACCTTAAACTTTAAACCTTAAACTTTAAACCTTAAACTTTAAACCTTAAACTTTAAACCTTAAACTTTAAACCTTAAACTTTAAACCTTAAACTTTAAACCTTAAACTTTAAACCTTAAACTTTAAACCTTAAACTTTAAACCTTAAACTTTAAACCTTAAAC
Source organism: Brachycybe producta (assembly GCA_036925085.1). Taxonomy (NCBI): domain Eukaryota; kingdom Metazoa; phylum Arthropoda; class Diplopoda; order Playtdesmida; family Andrognathidae; genus Brachycybe; species Brachycybe producta. Next base: position 36,354 of record JAUPFP010000286.1, read on the forward strand.
TTTAAACCTTAAACTTTAAACCTTAAACTTTAAACCTTAAACTTTAAACCTTAAACTTTAAACCTTAAACTTTAAACCTTAAACTTTAAACCTTAAACTTTAAACCTTAAACTTTAAACCTTAAACTTTAAACCTTAAACTTTAAACCTTAAACTTTAAACCTTAAACTTTAAACCTTAAACTTTAAACCTTAAACTTTAAACCTTAAACTTTAAACCTTAAACTTTAAACCTTAAACTTTAAACCTTAAACTTTAAACCTTAAACTTTAAACCTTAAACTTTAAACCTTAAACTTTAAACCTTAAACTTTAAACCTTAAACTTTAAACCTTAAACTTTAAACCTTAAACTTTAAACCTTAAACTTTAAACCTTAAACTTTAAACCTTAAACTTTAAACCTTAAACTTTAAACCTTAAACTTTAAACCTTAAACTTTAAACCTTAAACTTTAAACCTTAAACTTTAAACCTTAAACTTTAAACCTTAAACTTTAAACCTTAAACTTTAAACCTTAAACTTTAAACCTTAAACTTTAAACCTTAAACTTTAAACCTTAAACTTTAAACCTTAAACTTTAAACCTTAAACTTTAAACCTTAAACTTTAAACCTTAAACTTTAAACCTTAAACTTTAAACCTTAACTTTAAACCTTAAACTTTAAACCTTAAACTTTAAACCTTAAACTTTAAACCTTAAACTTTAAAACCTTAAACTTTAAACCTTAAACTTTAAACCTTAAACTTTAAACCTTAAACTTTAAACCTTAAACTTTAAACCTTAAACTTTAAACCTTAAACTTTAAACCTTAAACTTTAAACCTTAAACTTTAAACCTTAAACTTTAAACCTTAAACTTTAAACCTTAAACTTTAAACCTTAAACTTTAAACCTTAAACTTTAAACCTTAAACTTTAAACCTTAAACTTTAAACCTTAAACTTTAAACCTTAAACTTTAAACCTTAAACTTTAAACCTTAAACTTTAAACCTTAAACTTTAAACCTTAAACTTTAAACCTTAAACTTTAAACCTTAAACTTTAAACCTTAAACTTTAAACCTTAAACTTTAAACTTAAACTTTAAACCTTAAACTTTAAACCTTAAACTTTAAACCTTAAACTTTAAACCTTAAACTTTAAACCTTAAACTTAAACCTTAAACTTTAAACCTTAAACTTTAAACCTTAAACTTTAAACCTTAAACTTTAAACCTTAAACTTTAAACCTTAAACTTTAAACCTTAAACTTTAAACCTTAAACTTTAAACCTTAAACTTTAAACCTTAAACTTTAACCTTAAACTTTAAACCTTAAACTTTAAACCTTAAACTTTAAACCTTAAACTTTAAACCTTAAACTTTAAACCTTAAACTTTAAACCTTAAACTTTAAACCTTAAACTTTAAACCTTAAACTTTAAACCTTAAACTTTAAACCTTAAACTTTAAACCTTAAACTTTAAACCTTAAACTTTAAACCTTAAACTTTAAACCTTAAACTTTAAACCTTAAACTTTAAACCTTAAACTTTAAACCTTAAACTTTAAACCTTAAACTTTAAACCTTAAACTTTAAACCTTAAACTTTAAACCTTAAACTTTAAACCTTAAACTTTAAACCTTAAACTTTAAACCTTAAACTTTAAACCTTAAACTTTAAACCTTAAACTTTAAACCTTAAACTTTAAACCTTAAACTTTAAACCTTAAACTTTAAACCTTAACTTTAAACCTTAAACTTTAAACCTTAAACTTTAAACCTTAAACTTTAAACCTTAAACTTTAAACCTTAAACTTTAAACCTTAAACTTTAAACCTTAAACTTTAAACCTTAAACTTTAAACCTTAAACTTTAAACCTTAAACTTTAAACCTTAAACTTTAAACCTTAAACTTTAAACCTTAAACTTTAAACCTTAAACTTTAAACCTTAAACTTTAAACCTTAAACTTTAAACCTTAAACTTTAAACCTTAAACTTTAAACCTTAAACTTTAAACCTTAAACTTTAAACCTTAAACTTTAAACCTTAAACTTTAAACCTTAAACTTTAAACCTTAAACTTTAAACCTTAAACTTTAAACCTTAAACTTTAAACCTTAAACTTTAAACCTTAAACTTTAAACCTTAAACTTTAAACCTTAAACTTTAAACCTTAAACTTTAAACCTTAAACTTTAAACCTTAAACTTTAAACCTTAAACTTTAAACCTTAAACTTTAAACCTTAAACTTTAAACCTTAAACTTGAAACCTTAAACTTTAAACCTTAAACTTGAACCTTAAACTTAAACCTTAAACTTTAAACCTTAAACTTTAAACCTTAAACTTTAAACCTTAAACTTGAAACCTTAAACTTTAAACCTTAAACTTGAAACCTTAAACTTGAAACCTTAAACTTGAAACCTTAAACTTGAAACCTTAACTTTAAACCTTAAACTTGAAACCTTAAACTTTAAACCTTAAACTTGAAACCTTAAACTTTAAACCTTAAACTTGAAACCTTAAACTTTAAACCTTAAACTTGAAACCTTAAACTTGAAACCTTAAACTTTAAACCTTAAACTTTAAACCTTAAACTTGAAACCTTAAACTTGAAACCTTAAACTTGAAACCTTAAACTTGAAACCTTAACTTGAAACCTTAAACTTTAAACCTTAACTTGAAACCTTAAACTTGAAACCTTAAACTTGAAACCTTAAACTTGAAACCTTAAACTTGAAACCTTAAACTTGAAACCTTAAACTTGAAACCTTAAACTTGAAACCTTAAACTTGAAACCTTAAACTTGAAACCTTAAACTTGAAACCTTAAACTTGAAACCTTAAACTTGAAACCTTAAACTTGAAACCTTAAACTTGAAACCTTAAACTTGAAACCTTAAACTTGAAACCTTAAACTTGAAACCTTAAACTTGAAACCTTAAACTTGAAACCTTAAACTTGAAACCTTAAACTTGAAACCTTAAACTTGAAACCTTAAACTTGAAACCTTAAACTTGAAACCTTAAACTTGAAACCTTAAACTTGAAACCTTAAACTTGAAACCTTAAACTTGAAACCTTAAACTTGAAACCTTAAACTTGAAACCTTAAACTTGAAACCTTAAACTTGAAACCTTAAACTTGAAACCTTAAACTTGAAACCTTAAACTTGAAACCTTAAACTTGAAACCTTAAACTTGAAACCTTAAACTTGAAACCTTAAACTTGAAACCTTAAACTTGAAACCTTAAACTTGAAACCTTAAACTTGAAACCTTAAACTTGAAACCTTAAACTTGAAACCTTAAACTTGAAACCTTAAACTTGAAACCTTAAACTTGAAACCTTAAACTTGAAACCTTAAACTTGAAACCTTAAACTTGAAACCTTAAACTTGAAACCTTAAACTTGAAACCTTAAACTTGAAACCTTAAACTTGAAACCTTAAACTTGAAACCTTAAACTTGAAACCTTAAACTTGAAACCTTAAACTTGAAACCTTAAACTTGAAACCTTAAACTTGAAACCTTAAACTTGAAACCTTAAACTTGAAACCTTAAACTTGAAACCTTAAACTTGAAACCTTAAACTTGAAACCTTAAACTTGAAACCTTAAACTTGAAACCTTAAACTTGAAACCTTAAACTTGAAACCTTAAACTTGAAACCTTAAACTTGAAACCTTAAACTTGAAACCTTAAACTTGAAACCTTAAACTTGAAACCTTAAACTTGAAACCTTAAACTTGAAACCTTAAACTTGAAACCTTAAACTTGAAACCTTAAACTTGAAACCTTAAACTTGAAACCTTAAACTTGAAACCTTAACTTGAAACCTTAAACTTGAAACCTTAAACTTGAAACCTTAACTTGAAACCTTAAACTTGAAACCTTAAACTTGAAACCTTAAACTTGAAACCTTAAACTTGAAACCTTAAACTTGAAACCTTAAACTTGAAACCTTAAACTTGAAACCTTAAACTTGAAACCTTAAACTTGAAACCTTAAACTTGAAACCTTAAACTTGAAACCTTAAACTTGAAACCTTAAACTTGAAACCTTAAACTTGAAACCTTAACTTGAAACCTTAAACTTGAAACCTTAAACTTGAAACCTTAAACTTGAAACCTTAAACTTGAAACCTTAAACTTGAAACCTTAAACTTGAAACCTTAAACTTGAAACCTTAAACTTGAAACCTTAAACTTGAAACCTTAAACTTGAAACCTTAAACTTGAAACCTTAAACTTGAAACCTTAAACTTGAAACCTTAAACTTGAAACCTTAAACTTGAAACCTTAAACTTGAAACCTTAAACTTGAAACCTTAAACTTGAAACCTTAACTTGAAACCTTAAACTTGAAACCTTAAACTTGAAACCTTAAACTTGAAACCTTAAACTTGAAACCTTAAACTTGAAACCTTAAACTTGAAACCTTAAACTTGAAACCTTAAACTTGAAACCTTAAACTTGAAACCTTAAACTTGAAACCTTAAACTTGAAACCTTAAACTTGAAACCTTAAACTTGAAACTTAAACTTGAAACCTTAAACTTGAAACCTTAAACTTGAAACCTTAAACTTGAAACCTTAAACTTGAAACCTTAAACTTGAAACCTTAAACTTGAAACCTTAAACTTGAAACCTTAAACTTGAAACCTTAAACTTGAACCTTAACTTGAAACCTTAAACTTGAAACCTTAAACTTGAAACCTTGAACTTGAAACCTTAACTTGAAACCTTGAACTTGAAACCTTGAACTTGAAACCTTAAACTTGAAACCTTGAACTTGAAACCTTAAACTTGAAACCTTAAACTTGAAACCTTAAACTTGAAACCTTGAACTTGAAACCTTAAACTTGAAACCTTAAACTTGAAACCTTAAACTTGAAACCTTAAACTTGAAACCTTAAACTTGAAACCTTAAACTTGAAACCTTAAACTTGAAACCTTAAACTTGAAACCTTAAACTTGAAACCTTAAACTTGAAACCTTAAACTTGAAACCTTAAACTTGAAACCTTAAACTTGAAACCTTAAAACTTGAAACCTTAAACTTGAAACCTTAAACTTGAAACCTTAAACTTGAAACCTTAAACTTGAAACCTTAAACTTGAAACCTTAAACTTGAAACCTTAAACTTGAAACCTTAAACTTGAAACCTTAAACTTGAAACCTTAAACTTGAAACCTTAAACTTGAAACCTTAAACTTGAAACCTTAAACTTGAAACCTTAAACTTGAAACCTTAAACTTGAAACCTTAACTTGAAACCTTAAACTTGAAACCTTAAACTTGAAACCTTAAACTTGAAACCTTAAACTTGAAACCTTAAACTTGAAACCTTAAACTTGAAACCTTAAACTTGAAACCTTAAACTTGAAACCTTAAACTTGAAACCTTAAACTTGAAACCTTAAACTTGAAACCTTAAACTTGAAACCTTAAACTTGAAACCTTAAACTTGAAACCTTAAACTTGAAACCTTAAACTTGAAACCTTAAACTTGAAACCTTAAACTTGAAACCTTAAACTTGAAACCTTAAACTTGAAACCTTAAACTTGAAACCTTAAACTTGAAACCTTAAACTTGAAACCTTAAACTTGAAACCTTAAACTTGAAACCTTAAACTTGAAACCTTAAACTTGAAACCTTAAACTTGAAACCTTAAACTTGAAACCTTAAACTTGAAACCTTAAACTTGAACCTTACTAACCTTAAACTTGAAACCTTAAAACTTGAAACCTTAAACTTGAAACCTTAAACTTGAAACCTTAAACTTGAAACCTTAAACTTGAAACCTTAAACTTGAAACCTTAAACTTGAAACCTTAAACTTGAAACCTTAAACTTGAAACCTTAAACTTGAAACCTTAAACTTGAAACCTTAAACTTGAAACCTTAAACTTGAAACCTTAAACTTGAAACCTTAAACTTGAAACCTTAAACTTGAAACCTTAAACTTGAAACCTTAAACTTGAAACCTTAAACTTGAAACCTTAAACTTGAAACCTTAAACTTGAAACCTTAAACTTGAAACCTTAAACTTGAAACCTTAAACTTGAAACCTTAAACTTGAAACCTTAAACTTGAAACCTTAAACTTGAAACCTTAAACTTGAAACCTTAAACTTGAAACCTTAAACTTGAAACCTTAAACTTGAAACCTTAAACTTGAAACCTTAAACTTGAAACCTTAAACTTGAAACCTTAAACTTGAAACCTTAAACTTGAAACCTTAAACTTGAAACCTTAAACTTGAAACCTTAAACTTGAAACCTTAAACTTGAAACCTTAAACTTGAAACCTTAAACTTGAAACCTTAAACTTGAAACCTTAAACTTGAAACCTTAAACTTGAAACCTTAAACTTGAAACCTTAAACTTGAAACCTTATAAACTTGAAACCTTAACTTGAAACCTTAAACTTGAAACCTTAAACTTGAAACCTTAAACTTGAAACCTTAAACTTGAAACCTTAAACTTGAAACCTTAAACTTGAAACCTTAAACTTGAAACCTTAAACTTGAAACCTTAAACTTGAAACCTTAAACTTGAAACCTTAAACTTGAAACCTTAAACTTGAAACCTTAAACTTGAAACCTTAAACTTGAAACCTTAAACTTGAAACCTTAAACTTGAAACCTTAAACTTGAAACCTTAAACTTGAAACCTTAAACTTGAAACCTTAAACTTGAAACCTTAAACTTGAAACCTTAAACTTGAAACCTTAAACTTGAAACCTTAAACTTGAAACCTTAAACTTGAAACCTTAAACTTGAAACCTTAAACTTGAAACCTTAAACTTGAAACCTTAAACTTGAAACCTTAAACTTGAAACCTTAAACTTGAAACCTTAAACTTGAAACCTTAAACTTGAAACCTTAAACTTGAAACCTTAAACTTGAAACCTTAAACTTGAAACCTTAAACTTGAAACCTTAAACTTGAAACCTTAAACTTGAAACCTTAAACTTGAAACCTTAAACTTGAAACCTTAAACTTGAAACCTTAAACTTGAAACCTTAAACTTGAAACCTTAAACTTGAAACCTTAAACTTGAAACCTTAAACTTGAAACCTTAAACTTGAAACCTTAAACTTGAAACCTTAAACTTGAAACCTTAAACTTGAAACCTTAAACTTACCTACTTAAACCTTAAACTTTAAACCTTAAACTTTAAACCTTAAACTTTAAACCTTAAACTTTAAACCTTAAACTTTAAACCTTAAACTTTAAAC
>JAUPFP010000287.1:0-2500 GCA_036925085.1 Brachycybe producta
AGATTGTGCGACCGGCGTCTGTACTGTGTGACTGCGACTATCCTGCTTGAAGAGAGAGCAGGATAGTCGCAGTCGTTGTGTGGTAGAAGGCCCTTTGTGCCGAGTTTATTTTTCATTATTGTTGTTGTTTTGTTTGCGTTTTTTGTACGTGTCCGAAAATGAAAGACAACCGGGAAGTTGACCCAAAATGCGGCTGTCTTTCGCAACCATAGTTCGCGTTTGTGTTTGTGCCCCCATCGCCATAATTCCTGGCAGGTCGTTGTTGTGCGACTGGCGATTGTTGCCAAACAAAACAATAATGATCAACAATAAACTCGTCACAAAGAACCTTCTACCACCACGAGTCCACGACCAAACTGTTCTCCGAGCAGTATTGTCGAAGTCGCACAGCAAAGACGCTGGTCCTGCACTCGTCAATTGTCGCGTTCACATCAAAGTAACTGCTCCGGTGTGAAACTATTGAGTCAAGTCCGGTCGCCGTTCGAAGACGCTCCTATAGAGAATTCCACTTTTAATTGTCAGTGGCGTAGCTAGGTTTGTGGCACCGAGAGTGGACATAATACATTGAGCTCCTGATTGTTATGTGACTTTCAACACTTTGTGATTTAGGTGCACTTCAGGTTTCTCAGGTAGTCTCTGAAACTATGAGGTGCCGAAATTGCACCAGTTATTACTGGTGTAAGTAGGCTTGCCACCTGTGGAGGACAGTCCTCCATTTGGAAGAACTGTCCTCCAGCCAGGACCATCCTCCACGAACGTATTTAAGTTTTTATACAATTTATTGTGTGGAGGATATGTTTGCCTTCGTGGAGGACGATCCTGGTCGGAGGACATTTCCTTGCGAATGGAGGACTGTCCTCAGCAAAGGAGAAAAGGTGGCAAGTATAGGTGTAAATTAGATTAATTTAATGTTTTTGCGTTACTAATTAATATAAAATTATTCTTTATTAATCAGCAAATTTAGAAATAATTAAAAATTTTAAAAATTAATTTTAGAGGCTTTTTGGAAAAGGCGGCCGGGTAGCAAACTGCTCCCATTGCTTCCCGTATATACTGTGTCTGTGTGTGTTTTGTTTTCTATTAGGTCAAAGTATTAGGTGAAAATGAATTTGCATTGGGTCCATTTTTAATGTAATATACTATCTCTATATAAACTCATGATATCTTAAAAATTAGCCCGATCAAAATTCATTTTTACATTCTATTTTGAACCTGATGGAAACAGGACATAAAGGATCATGTTTGGCGTGTCTGGCACTTGTGTAACTCCTCACTTGAGTCATTTTCATGATTATTACTGAGACTCAAGACCACATATTATACCCAGATTCAACTAAGAAACATGCCAGCTGAGCTTTAAAAAAAAACAGAAAAAGTTGAAAAATATTTAAATGTTCAAAAACGCCCGAGGAACACTCAACTGGCCCCCAGAAGGCCCAGTATACTTAAAGAAAAAGCACAAAGATTCAAAAAAAATTAAATTTCGAAAAAATGGGTTAAAAAGCAAATCTATAGACTTGGCTTTTTTCAAAACCAAATTTTGGCTTTTAAAAAAATAGCCAAAAGTTACCTAAAAAGGTAAGTGATAAAAGTTTTCTTTTCTCTATGTTTGAACATATTTCTATATTTCGGTTTGTCCAACGCACCCTTAAACATTGTAATGAAAATATAAAGAAGGTCTGCTACTTTACCCTAGTTAGACCTATCTTAGAATATTGTCCCCCCAATTTGGAGCCCATTTAGAAATAACCTAAAACAAGAAATAGAAATGGTGCAGCGTAGGGCTGCAAGATTTGTAAAGGGACGGTATGCATATACTGAAAGCGTATCATCTATGCTTCAAGAGCTAGAATGGGAAACATTAGCTGTCCGAAGAAATGAGGAAAGCCTCGCTCTTCTGGGACGTTTGCTATCTGATGATAACATTACTCTTCTTAATGGCTTACTAACTAGAAATCCTCCTAAAGGTAAATTTGGGCATTCAAAGACTTTCAAAGAATTAATGGCTAGGACTGATGCATATTTTTGGTTTTTTTATTCCTAATGTTGTTAGACTATGGAATTCTCTTCCTGTGAATAGTTCTTTGTTAGGACGATTTCAATTTTGTGATGATGTCTTATTTTTAAATAATGACAATCAGTCGTGATTGGGAGCAATCCCCCTGCCACATGGTTTTCAAGCTGATTGCAGGTGTATCTAATTGAATTGAATTGAATTGAATATTTTGAGGGTTCAGTTGCTAAGTGTCTTTAATGAATTTACTACGCAAGCAATCACTTTGTAGCCCATTTACGGCAAGAAGAGAATCAAGTAAACTTTTCAAAATTCGGAAACAAATAGTTTACTTTGAAAAGACATACTAGTAATATTGTAAAATTTGTAATTAAAGATGTTTTATGAACAACAAATTATCGAACTATGTTTTTGTTTTGTTTTAAAGAAGCAAAATTAAGAAAGAAAAAAAAAACTACAGAGTTTAAAGAAAAACAAGAAAGATCA
>JAUPFP010000287.1:7500-43443 GCA_036925085.1 Brachycybe producta
TTAAGTATTAACTCAATATTTTCAGATATAATACGAAGATATAATTTCAGAATAAATTGAATTCGACATATTGTTTGTTTGCCCTTCACAAGGCCCACCAGGCCTACGAAGCCCACCAGACCTATGGGCCTTTAACATAAAAATGAAAAACCAAGCCCAGCCCAGCCCAGCCCATGAGCTTTGTGTAGGTATCTTAATTTCTATACTAGATGGTTCACAAGTTCAAATGCTTTCCAAGAAAAGAAACTGCCCCATTATTGGCTTTAATAAGTTTATTTTATGGATGGGTCAGTGAGGAATTTGTTATAGTTTTATTAATGTGTGAAATAATATATGTGATTCAGTTCTATACATTTGCCACAAAGGCAACAACCCCATGAGGTGCACAAAGCCAACGAGGCACACCAGGTCACCAGGTACTGGGCTGGGCTTTTGCAAAAGCCCACCGGCCCATGGGCTTTATGTAGGTCTCTAATTTAAATTATCAGGTGTGTACTAGGTATAACACTTGCAAGCCTAAAAATTCACATTTATTCACACTATACAAACTGCTTAAATTTGTTTGAGTAGCCTGGGCGCAAAAGTCCTAGTTGCGGCTCTGCCCGGGACAAGACCCCCCCCAACATTTTCTTAATAATGTCAAAGCTAAAACCAGCCATACGAATTGCTAACAAGTCCACATCAAGTTTTTTTTTTGGGGGGGGGGGAATTTTAGTCACATACTCTGAGTCTCTCAGTAACAGATGTGCCACGTGTGACATTTAATGCGTGACACTGCGTGACAGCAGTGTCACGACATCAGTGTCACCGTTTTTAGTTTAACTACTTAAAAACAGTTAAGACATCACCTAAGATAAGTCATAAGATCATTTGGGCGAAACTCATAAAGTACGCTGACAACTAATTGCTTTGAGAAGACTGCAGTAGAGACATGTTTCTTGTTGAGATAACGATTTCTGACGTGAATGAACCCCCACCCATCCACCCACATTTTTTTCTTTTCTATATTTGTAGAACCCTACTGGACATAAACAGATTTCACTTTTTCTGGTCAGTGTAGATAGCCATTGCCATTACACATCAATTAACTTGGAACAAACTGTAGAAATTACACGTTTCTGATTAGTTGTGCCATGCAATGACTGGAATGTAATGATATAGTGTGGTTGAAACTCATTGAGTCAGTCAATGTGTGTCTCTATGTCTGAGTTTTGAAACCTCAATCTTTTTTTTTTTCTTTTTTCTTCTCTTTCTTGTTGAGTTGTTTGTGATTTGGATTTGAAGAAGTTTCCCAGAAGTTGTCTCTAGAAATTCATTGACTTGTGTTTTTCTAGGTTTTGTCGTCCGTCATTACGTGTGATTTCGTATTTTCCTTTTGCCATTGCGACTAAATTCATTACCCTAGCATTTGTGCATGCTAGGAACAAAAAAAGTTTATTAACTGTGGTTGAGCCATTGCGAAGCCTGTGGCAAAAGGACAACAGCCTACGTACAGAATGCAAAGTGCATTGTCAAAATCAAAAATTATAAATAAAAAAAAACAATAAAAATCCCAATATGCAACTTACAGCAGGCTTTAAAAGCCTTGGTGGGCCCTCGATATTTTTGGGGATATTTTTGTTAATACGGCCCTAACTGACATCCGCAAAACAAACTGAAGCAATTAAAATATATGCTAATACCTTCTCTTGACCGTAGTTTGAATTTTATAAAGCGGCGATCACGCGGGCTATTTTTTCTTGCAAGATTCCGTGCAAGAAATAAGCCAAATATTGCTGTGATTCTTGTATAGTTTCTTGCAACAACAACAACAACAAAAAACGAAGATCAGCGTTTTTTTTTACAAAAACCACTTTAAGTTTTGTAAGAGTATTTACCACAATGGCAATTGCAATTAATTCAAGGACACATTGCAGTGAATCTTGCATTTAAAATATTGCCACTTTAGTTGCCTTCTAAATAGAATGCAAGAATACAGAACCCAATCTTTCATCCAGGGTCCACCTTCAATGTCCTTCATTCACCTGCGGTGAAAAGTCAATAGAACTTGTTTCTATAGGCCTTTGCAGAGAGTCGGAACGAGTTTCCCAAAGGATGTTTGACATCAACTATCACGATCACATCCTTGCTGATTGTGTGTGCATTTAAATATAAATCGTATAGGACCTCTTCTTGTAATGTACCGACTATAAACGCGGCATTCTAATCTGTAGCTTGTAATATATGAATGATAATTTCTACCAGAATTCGGGATGCATGTCAATTGGGTTGGATGTTTCATAAGCATGCAGCAACAGAAAAGCAATCAATTTACAACGACAACGGCATGTGTGTGCTCTTCGTTTTTATAACTTTCTTAAATGCTCTGGTCAAGTATACGCGGATAACCCTTCACGGCTTACTGCATATAGAATTACTAAAGTCAAAATGATGTCAGATGACCATGTCATTATTTGCCACGAGAAATGCATTCCTTCTCATCAGGTCACTCCATTTTCTTAACGTTTGCTTGCAATTTTTGTTTATGCATATAGTTAGCCAGTACGTTATTTGTCTCTTGCTCCTCCTCCTCCTCCTCCTCTTACTTTTAAGAATATCAGTGAAATGTTGCCAATGCTAAGCTCAATCGATTAGTCGTTGAGATAAAAAAATGGCATTGTCTGTACGGGTATAGGCCTATTGGAAAAGATGCTCAGTATGCTACAGACAACACCATATTATATGAAAAATATTGCTTTTGTTAGATGGAATGTCAAAGTAATGGTTCAGAGAGAGAGAGAGAGAGAGAGAGAGAGAGAGAGAGGCAACTGCCAATTGAAATTGTTTTACAATGCAATATACATTGGTGATGTTGACTCTTATACGTGTTTTGTGGCCTTTTAAAAGAAAATGTGGAAACACAAACATGGCTGTGTGTCATTGTGTGTCCATCATCTTTTCTTAAAAAAAAAAGTGATGAAATGGCATAAACTCTTAAGCCTGGGTCCCACGTGCTTGAAAGAAGCAGAAATCAAAAGTAGAAATAAAAAATCAGAAAAAGACTCCTCTATTTTACTAATTCTTTTGTGTTCAAGGGTTCTCACACGTCACAAGGGAAGACATTGGCAGACAACGCGAGACAGGTTTAGTCGGTCAGAATGAACAGTGTGGTTTCTTACAGGGACCAACGCACACGGCCGACTAAATAGTCAGACCGACAAAAAAAAAAGATGGCACACGTTCCATTTTTACCCACCGACCCGATTGTCTGCGTTGGAATAGAGAACCTGTAGTCGGCCGTGGACGCACAAACGAACTACTTATTAGTCGGGCGCGGTTCATAGTGTTTACATAGGTTCTGTATGGTGCGCCCATATGATGGCACGCATCCACATACACATGCACATCCACCGACAAACTGACGGTCGGGTGCACTTGCGTTTTGTCGGCCTCACCCATCAGACAGACTGTCGGTCATGTGCACCGGACCTTTACTACAATGTAGTCTGTCATTGACTGTCTGTCATCTGTGGTCTGCAGACACGGTCTCCCACAGAGGAAATCCTATGTTTGTCACATGGTATTTTGGCTCTGCAAACAGGTCTATACAACAGAAGCACAGGAGGCTTATCTGTATGGGCAAGTATAAGAAAATTTTTAGACCACTTAGCATTGGTATGGTATCTGCTAGTATTATACTAAATATCGGCGCAGGCGCAATAAATTACAAGAGTGCATCATGTTTTTTTTAGAAAAAAGAACATTATGAATGCGATTGCAAAGTGCAAACATTTTCTTTTAGTACCATAAATAATGATAAATTTATACATTTTTTAAATTTTTGTTAACTTTTGCACGGGCCCTCAAGACCTCCGGGGTTCCCCTAGGCGATCTGCCTACATAACACTTAAAGCTTACTAACATTTATACTATATGCTGGATAGCTACTATACATTATAGTGTCTATTTCCCCATCATGTTGAACACACTGGTTCTAATCCGATCACCAAAGTTAAGCAACATTGGGCCCAGTAATTACTTAGATGGTTAACCACCTGGGAATACTAGGTGTCGTTGGTGTAAAAAAAAATTGGGATTCATTAAAAAGTAACCTAAGTGACCAAGTGGTGGATAATTTCTTGATCATTAAAAGAAGCGTACAAATGATTTTTTTTTATTTTACCGTCCTAGGACAGGCTACACTACTAGTTAATATATTGTATAAAACTATAGTGTGGTACCCCCATCATAAATGACGGGAGCCCAATTCTAGTTTAATTTTGCTACTAAAATTATTTAACTATTTTATTAAAATACTTCATTTTATTCAAATACTTCATTTTATTCAAATACTTCATAAGCACCTTAATATTGTTTGGGTTCTTGGATCAGGAGAGTGCAACATAAAGTTGACCATGAGAAAAAACACAGGCAATTAGAAAACGGGATAAACATACGTTTGCTCCGCCCCTTTTTATGACAAACACAACTTCTAATTGGTTGGTTATGTAGTCTGTCGTCACATGCTCCGCCCTTTTCAACGTCAGACTACATAACCAACCAATTAGAAGTTGTGTTTGTCATAAAAAGGGGCGAAGCAAACGTCTGTTTATCCCGTTTTCTAATTGCCTGTGAAAAAGCTGGTTCATTTAAATTTAAATAAATTCCGAGGTGCTTAAACGTTTTTGTCCTTGTTTGTACAGCATTATACACAGACAGACAAAGCTTAATATATATACTAGTGAGGTAACCCATCATAAATGACGGGAGCAAAATTCACAGGCAATTGTGCGCATGCGCGTCGTTTGTTCCTTTTTTACTCCTTTCATTTCAATTTCAGTCACCCCTCCCCCTTTTTTTCTCTCTCCACGTTTCTCTCTCTCCCCCTTCTACACTTTCCAACCTTTTCCCCCTCTCCAATTTAATATCATGGGGTTCTTGGATGGGGAGTGTGCAACATATAGTTGACCTTGAGAGAAAAACCCGTTCTTTTATTCAAATTTATATACATTCCGATGTGCTTCAAGCCTTCAATGGTTTGTACAGCATTACTTCAGAGACAGATAGATAGATAGATAGATAGATACCCACACAGACCTGTGATATTATATATACAGGTGTATATAATATATAATGGGAAAATATGAAACAATTTAAAAATATTTTTCTGAATATTTTTTTAAATTTTTTTTAGAAACACACCCATGTATTTCAAATGCTCTATATTATGCGGTTCTCTTGCTGCACAATTTCCATTAAATTTTAGTCTAAGTTCAGATATGAGAAAAAACAAAACCCCAACCGAAATTAGCCTGGAAAACTCAGGGGGAAAATGAAAATATGTATTGGCCTTAGAGCTAGTAGGGTGGGAAACCCTTTGACAAGCATATCACATATCACAAATACATCAAACACACATACAAACATAATGTTCTTTTTAGTTATTTGTTCATATAACAAACATTAAAACAGATTTTTGTGGAGAAAATCCTTTTCAAAGCTAATTATAAACATTGTGTATCATTTTTTCATCAACTCCCTCATTTTTTTTTTACCAAGTTTCGGTTGTTTTGAGTGGTAGTGATTTCAAAAATGTTTTCTAAACTAACTTGAGCCTCTCTCTCCTAAGGGTTAGGAGGACTATTTTATTTGGGATTAATTTTTTTGTTGCTATTTCATTATGGTCATTGCGTGACTTAATCCATGCAGTAGTAGTAGTGTCTCTCTCTCTCTCTCTCTCTCTCCCCCCCTTCCAAAAAAGAAAAACAAAGCTTATTGTTGAACAAACAATATCTCTGTATTACTCTCTTTCTCTCTCTCTCTCTCTCCTTGGCCTGAATGTGATTTTGTTGTTGTTGTTGTTGTGCGTTTTTGTTGTAATGGGTTTAGTTCCATTGTATCCAGGGCACTCATTAGATCTGGGTTCTACCTTTGTGGAGGGGGAGGGGAGGGGAGGGGGAAAGCAGAAAATAGAAATAGAAACTTTAAAAAAAATCAAAAGAAGTTTCTGCTTTTGTTCGCTTTCAGGCGTTCTCACAAAACACCAATAGAAAACATTTCAAGAATATTTTTGAGATTATTAAATAAGAGAAGCCTATTGACTGATAACATTTTCATGTGGCAGAATAAACAAGTTTCAGCTTTTTTTTCAGCGTACTTTCTTCTGCAAGGCAATCGCAAGTTTACAGATAGTGTCACTGAGATGCTGTCAGTGCTAATGTGACGAGGCTGGCCCTTTGGCACCACCATTTTGACGTGGTGGTGCTGGCTCTGAATCAGCCCCGGATTTAACCGGGCGCGACATCCTGAAAGTTCAAGCACTTTACCCGCACTTTCAGTCACTTGAATCTGGCCATTCTAAAGGCCCACAAAAAGACCTCTCTGTTTCAGTCGGGGCCTACCGTGGCCCTCCTCACGCTCTCAAGTTAGGTTGCGGTTGTACTCGACTTGGGAATCTTATGTATAGATGCATGACGACCTTGATGATACTAGTCCTCTTTAGCCCGGCCTGGAGGTCCCAATCAGAGGAACTCAGAAGGTTTCTGAGTGCCTTTGTTTGTGGCTGAGTGATGGACTAAAGCCTCTTTTGGGTAATTCAACTGTTTGGGAATAAACTTAAACAAACACACAACACTTTGAGGTAGAAAAGTTCTCTTTCCTTTCTTATAATGTTTCTCTTGATTTTACATTGTTGTGCGCTTACATTTGATAACTGATGATACAATTTTGATTACAAGTTCCTCTCTCTTCGAAATTATCTATTCGAAATCTCTGATCAAACTTTACTCTTTGATCCTATATTCTGAACTGTCCTCAAACATAAGTCTCCTGGCACTTTCGTTCGGTCTCTAGGGAGGGGCGACTGTCACCTCAGGGCTCAATGAGTGGCCAACTGGGCCAATCATTTCCCGGAGCTGAGAATATTATTTTTTAAGGAAAGGCATTTTTGGGACTCTTTTCCCAATTTTCACGGTTCTTCTGGGTTCCTTGAATTCACTAAGAATTCGGGCCACCCAAGTCTGGACATCTGTGCACCAAGGGGTGCCATACTGAAAGAAATGAATTTCTACGTGGTGTTCCACAAGTATGCAGAGACAGGGTGTCACACTACAATGGAATAGTTTGGCACATTGCAGGGCTGAATTAAGTTTGAAATTGTTTGGGAAAATTACACGTGGTGATTGTCCTAAATCACAGTCCAGTGATATTCATAAAGCACTATACATGGATAGGGCTGACCACTCTAGGAAAATTAGGGAGATTTTTGCTAGGACAGATTCATATTATTGGTCTTTTTTCCCCCTAGAGTTAGTTATAAGACAATGGAACTCTCTTCCTGAGGAAAAAGTAGTGAATGGGGATAATTTTGTTTTGTGGGATTGACATTTGTATATTCATTTTGTTTTTATTTATGTGCATGTATATGTGCTTGACAATGCTTAATGCTGCATATGGACTTTTGTGTCCCTCTGCCATAGGCCTATTTGGCTTCTAGCAGAGTGCTAATTGTATTTGTAATAGAAGAGATATGTAAATTAGGCAATTCTCTTTTTCTGGTCTTGCAGAAAAAAAATCATAAAAATGTGACACTCATACCATATGATGTTAACATGGTTATGATCTATTTATTTTATGATTAAAACAGTCATAAATCTATCAAACGCACATCTTAGTATGTATTGTATATTAATGTTTTGTAATTTACTTTTGTGACTGTTACAAGATTCTGACCTGTACATCACAATCTACTGTCTATCTATGACAGTCTTATTATTTTTCTGCAATGACCCCCCCCCCCCCTCCATGTTTACAACATTAAACCCACACATTTCACTGGACACGAAAGTGTCTGACAGTAAAAAAAAGGGGATGGGAGATCAAGTAATTGTGGTGTTGTGTTAGATATCATAGCTCATGTTCTTCGGCATTTGTTATTGGATCAGAAGTTCAGAACAAAACGTGGCCTACCTTTCAATTGTTGGGCCACTACTTCGATGAATTACATTGTGGTTTATTTTGACACCATGTTTTAATTTGGAAAGGCATGTCTCTTTATTTTTGTACACAATGCACAATGTGTGCGTGGTGTTATTTCTCTGTACATAATAACTTAAGTGATCACACATTCTGTGTCTTTGTTCTGTTATTTGTGTGTGTGTGGTGGCTCTGTTTTACTAAAGTAGTATCTGTTGTATTTGTCTGACTACATCTGCTTGTGTGGTTTTTTTTAAGATTTCTGGTCCCCCTGAAAACCACTGAAATGAACTGAGTAGTAGAAACTTGCTCTAATGTCATTAGAGCAAGTTCCTATTTGCGTCACTATCCCGTATGTGCTGCACTAGGTCGGTGACGCGGCGCGGCGCGTAGAAAAAACGGCTCCCAAAGATAAATGCATGTAAATGAATGAAACACCGCCCATTAGAGTGGAAGTGCGGCGCGGCACCGCTCTGGAGAAAGTTTGAAACTTCTTGAAGTCGGAATTTCTCAGGTTCCTTCTCATAGTTTTTGTACTTTCTCTTCCTCCTCTACCTCCCCCACCTCCCCCACAGCAGCCAAAAAATACCTCCTCATCTCTAATTATGTCTGTTTCCATGGATACTGTGGAATGGTGGGGGAAAAACAGTGCCATGCCGCGTTCATAGTGGGCGGACCTCTATTTGGAAACTCCGCGCCACGCCGTGCGGCGTCACCGATCTAGTGGGCGAGCACCTTAAGTCGTATGAAGATGAGGAAAACTTTCTGCGTGTGTTTGTATGGTTGCTTGCAGTATTATTAAACACAAATACTTCATGTGAATCACCGTGAGTCTATTGATTGTGTTTATTCATCCTTCTTTGTTCACAGGGTGATCAGAACACGAAGTAAGCCTATAGATCTTACCAATACTGCTGTTGTTATTAATTAGTGATTAAGTGTCACAAGATCACAACTGTCTTTCATGAATGTGGGGTGGTTTACAAATAAAATCCGCCCATGTTTTTATTCTGACAAAATTTACAACAAAAAAAAATATAAGAAATTTAGTTTAAAAAACTAGAATAATTATATCATTTATAATTACTATAAATGGTAAAAGTATTAAATTATTTTTTTTTTCTTAATAAAATGTTGGTGTCAAATTAGAGCATTTTACAAATTGCAATTACATTCTTATTTTTAAATATATTGTCATTATCATAAGAATACGTATCCCAAGAGGGGATAAGTGACAGTTTTTATAAAAAAAAAACTGGAGCTAAGTACTATATTTCGTCAATGAAATGATAAATAATTTGTTTCCACGAGAAAAATGAATGAAAAAGTGGCTCACTGCTGCTTTAGAGCCTAATACCTTGTACACACATGAGTTAAATGAATTCAAGTTAAATGTGTTTAGGTAAATTATACGGAATCCAGTTAAAGACATGAACCAAATAAAAATTGACTTTAATTATTAATATTTTAAATTGAAATACTAAATCAATATTTTCTCAAATAGTTTATACAATTATATTTAAGTATTAACTCAATATTTTGAGATTATTAACTGAATAAATTGAATTCGACATATTGTTTGTTTGTCCTTCACAGGGCTCTGTAGAACACGTTTATTATTTAAATGCATTTAAATTATCAGTTGTGTACTATGTATAAACCATTTGACCTAAAGGGACATTTGAAATAAAAGAACATTTGCCCTAAAAATAAAATAAAATGAACTATTTGAATAAAATAGTCATAAATAACTAGTGGGGTAACCCGTCATAAATGACGGGAGCAAAATTCACAGGCAGTTGTGCGCATGCGCGTCGTTTGTTCCTTTTTTACTCCTTTCATTTCAATTTCAGCCACCCCCTCCCACTTTTTTTCAACCCTCCACGTTTCTCTCTCTCTCTCTCTCTCCCCTTCTACACTTTCCAACCTTTTCCCCCTCTCCAATTTAATATCATGGGGTTCTTGGATGGGGAGTGTGCAACATATAGTTGACCTTGAGAAAAAAAGCCGTTCATTTATTCAAATTTATATAAATTCCGATGTGCTTCAAGGTTTGTACAGCGTTATCTCAGACAGATATAGATAGATAGATACCCACACAGACCTGGCATAATATATATATATATATATATATATATATATATATATATATATATATATATATATATATATAATTTTAGTAGCAAAATTAAACTAGAATTGGGCTTCTGTCATTTATGACGGGTTACCCCACTATAGTTATTTAATATGTACAATAAAACAGATTATTTTTTTAAGGATATCATTAATCTAAACACTATTATTACCTTTAACACCTAGTAAGCCCATTCTAGTGTCTAAAAAAAACATTTTTTTTAAAAAAATATTTAATGCTACTTCTGAAAATGAAGTTTTTTTGAATTTTCTACCAACCCAACTTTTGAAAGCATATTTAAACATTTGACAAAAAATCCAAGACTTTGGAGAGTATTGACAAAATAGGATCGAACTGAATTGGATTTTCAAAAGAGAAAAAAAAAATCAAATACTCAACTGGATGAAGAAAAAAAGACCCATTGAAAAATCCCCATATGAACTTTCTCTCTTTCTCTCTCTCTCTCTCTCTCTTCTATGAAAATAAAAAAAACTCCTTAATCCTCACTGAATCTTCTTGGGATATATTGAGATTAGATTTACATTGCATTTCTACCAAACAAATTTTCTTTTTGATCCACAAACAAAAAAAACTGAATTCTATTGATGGTTGTTGTCATTCAAGAGAAGAAATAACGCTTTTTTTATATATATATTTCAAGTTTTGAAACACATTTTTTCATTGATTCTTTGATCTGCATGTTTTTGCCATCTGAACCTTTGAGATCCACTTAAAGTTGGTACGGTTCTCAACGAGTGGCTCGCGTGACAATTTCAGAACTAACGACCTATGGATATTATTCTTAAATTAAATGGGTTGAGAAATATTTCCTTATAAAAGGGGGCCATAACTTAACTTTGCAGTTTTGACAAACTTTAGCAGCATTGTAAATTTCTAATTCATTTTCTCTTCTGTTTATACTTTTGAGATTTCTCATTTTTTTTCTGGGGTATTTTCAGAGCGTTTAAATACTTTTTAATTTCTGCTAATTATTAAAAAACTTTCAATGAACAGCTAGTAAGCAGTAAGCAAAGCAAATCAAATTTTGCAGTTCGTACAGCAGACTTTGAAAAATTGTAAAGAAAATGTAAAAGAAGTCTGTTATTTTACTCTTATCGAGGTAACCTAACATGATAATTATTTTATATATATATTAAGCCAGGTCTGTCCTTTATATGTAAGTAACGTTTTAACCCTTGAAGCACGTCGGAATTTATATAAATTTAAATGAATAAATGAACCGGTTTTTTTTCTCAAGGTCAACTATATGTTGCACCCTTCCCATCCAAGAACCCCACGATATTAAATTGGAGAGGGGAAAAAGGTTGGAAAGTGTAGAAAGGGGGAGAGGGAAAAGTGGGAGGGGGTGACGGAAATTGAAATGAAAGGAGTAAAAAAAGGAAAAAACGACGCGCATGCACACACCAGAGAAAATGAAACGCTCATTTTCTCTTTCAAATATAAAATAGGAGAGGGGATAATAATAGCAAAATTAAACTAGAATTTTTTTTGCTCCGCCCTTTTATGAATTGGGTTGTTGGGTTTGTTACTTGGTCTGACGGCATAAAAGGGCGGAGGAAAAGAAATTCTAATGCTGGGCACAATTGCCTGTGAATTTTGCTCCCGTCATTTATGATGGGTTACTCCACTAGTATATATATATTAAGCCAGGTGTGTGTGGGTGTGTATGGGTGTGTGTGTGTGTGGAGATAACACTGTACAAAAACCTTGAAGCACGTCAAAATTTATATAAATTTAAATGAATAAATGAACCGCTTTTGTTTCTCAAGGTCAACTATATGTTGCACCCTTCCCATCCAAGAACCCCATGATATTAAGTTGGAGAGGGGAAAAGGTTGGAAAGTGTAGAGGTGGAGGGGGAAAAAGTGGGAGGGGGTGACTGAAATTCAAATGAAAGGAGTAAAAAAAGGAAAAAACGACGCGCATATGCACAATTGCCTGTGAATTTTGCTCCCGTCATTTATGACGGGTTACCCCACTAGTATGAAATAGAAAAGGTACAGCATAGGACTGCAAGATTTGTTAAAGGCATAAATACATGTACTCTGACAGTGTGACCCTCATGCTAGATGAACTTCAGTGGGAATCACTAGCAAACTGTAGAGCTGAACAAAGCCTTGCCCTTTTTGAACGCTTGCTAGTTCCAGACAACGAATCCTTGTTAAATGGAATTCTTACTAGAAACCCTCTTATAAGTAGACATGGCCATCCAAAGGCTGTTAGAGAAATAGGAGTTAGAACTGATGCATATTTGTGGTCTTTCTTTCCAAATGTATTTAGACTATGGAATGCTCTTCCAGCAAATAGTTCTGTTTAGGGACGAGTTCAATTTGACGATGATGTATATGCCTCGTTTCAGTGACAACCATTTGTGATTGAGAATTGTTCCCCCCCCCCCTGTCACATGGCTCTCGAGCTGATTGCAGGTGTATTAGAATGAATTGAATTGAAATGAATATGACAATTTATTGCAATTTGTCAAAACTTTTTCTCTTTCTTTAATGAACCTCAGGATAATACGACAGTGAGAAAATAATAGATAGATAGCAGTAACATCATAAGGTGTGATTATTACAAATTTATGACTTGTTTCTCTAATTGAAGTTCTAGGAGCGTTTACACTACAATCACCCTAATAAAATAATACTTTTCAAACTGTGATAAAAAAAAAACTAGTTCACAGACTTAACTGTAGGTCACTAGGTGACCTACACTTTCAGATGGTTATTTGGCAAAGAACTGTGGGTCACTCAGTGACGACCTGTAGACACAAGCGTAACCACACCTAATCACCGATATAAAAAACGTTATAGTGTAGGTTACTGAGTGACCTACAGTTCTGAAGTGTAGGTCATCTAGTGACCTACGATTTGTCTGTCCTATAAAAAAGTCTTATTACCGGTATTCTAGTTTCTAATAAAAATCATTTCATTTTTGTTTTTTTTGTGTCTGCGTTTGCAGATTTTGGCCTACTTATGGGAGACTCTTGAGCTGGCAACACACATTTCAGAACCAATCACTGTGCAGGAAAGAAAAAGCTCATTTTACAAGTTATGACACCGTGTAATATGTTCCCATAATTTATAAAGAACTTCAGTTTTCTTTTGATGAAAAAAAAAGAAGAAAAAAAAGCTCGGAATCTTTGCAAATAAGAATATTCTTCTTCACTTGGACTCATATGGAGATATTGAATTTCCTTCTTCTTTGCGATTTTCAATTATTATTAGGTAAGTGTTGAAGAAATTCAAATTTACATTTCGTTGCTTAGTAAACATTTTATTTAGCTTTTTTTTGTTGTTGTTGTTGTCATTTTGCAAGTGAATACAGTTAGAGTTACGTGGGTTTTTAGACTTTTATCCTGTTGTTAGGCATTCAAAAAAGTGTTTATCTTTTTATCTTAAGCAAAAAAATAACTCCATTGCTACTTATATGAAATTATTATGAAGAACCTGAAAAAACTATTAATTTTACACTTTAAATGTGAAATTAAATGAGTGGTAAATTACATAAGAAACACAGGCAATTAGAAATCGGGACGAGCAGAAGTTGGCTCCGCCCTTTTTACGGCGAACGCAACTTCTAATTGGTTGGTTATGTAGTCTGATGTCACATGCCCATGCGTCCCACACAACAAACCAATAAAAAGGGCGGAGCCAACTTCTGCTCGTCCCGATTTCCCGAATTGCCTGTCTTCGAAACTGGTTCAGAACATAATTGCGTTCTACGTAATAAAAGCTAAACTAAGAACAATGAAACTGAACAAGAAATAAACTGATAAGAACATCTTAAGTTGAAGTTTATCAGGTTTAGTCCTGCATAGCTATAGTTTTTAGAGTTAAAATTTACCAGAGTTTAAGTGGAACACAGCTAAACTCCTCTATAAGTGAAGTGCACTTGAATAAAGATGCTACCAGAGCTAAAGTACACCAGAGCCAAGGTGCTACAGAGCTCAAGTACACCAAAGTGGAAGTGCTCCACAAGAAAAACCCTTTATGTACAGCTAAATTGCAGCAGGATAAAGGTACTCCAAGAGCCAAAGTGCATTTGAGGTAAAGCGCACGAGAATTAAAATGCACCAGAACTAAAGTGAACCAGGTCTAAAGTGCACCAGAACTAAGGTGCACCACATCTAATTGTCTCCTCCTTAACTGAAGTGCTCCAGGGCCATGGTGCTCGACAGCTCAAACACATCAAAGTGGAAGTGTTCCACAATAAAAACTCCTTCACAGATACAGTGCCACAAAGTAAAGGTGTTCTAGTGCTAAAGTGCATCTGAGTTAGGCTAAACTGCGCCAGAGTTAAAATGAACCAGAACGAAAGTGTACCAGAACAAGACAAAAGCTGAACTGGACAAAATCCAAACTTGAAATTAAGCTCAACTTGTATTTTATTGGATAAGAGCTAAAAACTGTATGCCCAGCACTAGCACTGATTAATTTTTTTGTGCACTGGTACTTTTGTGTACTAATAATTATAAGATAAAACAGGGGAATATGTTTGCAAACTTGGCACTGCACTTTTTTTGTTGTTGCATTGTATTTTTGTTAGATGCATTATATTATGTTTAGAATGTACACTGAGAAATTTAATGACTGTGGCTCTAGCTGCGAGTGTGCAGCGCGTCCTAACCGCTTATTTGTAGCTATTTTGTGATAGGGGACTTGTGCGCAAACATTCTCTGATCACGCAATGACCAAGTATAGGCCTTTCTATATAGGTCTAGACTCGTCAATTAAATAGGCCTATTCAGAAAGAATACATAAAATGATAAAAAAAAAACGCATCACAAATGATCTTGTCATAAAAGGCTTTTTCTTTCATTTTAGTTTTACATTACCACACAACCACTAATAAATGTGACGCCAGATGGCACTGTTATTCTCATTATGATTTTGGCATGTTTTAATGCTTCAAGTAACTATGAAGTTATTTGATGAAAATTATTATTATAAGCACCCACATCTTTTTATCTCTCTGGAACGCTCTGACGTTGTGTCAGTGGTAACCGTTATACCTCTTTATGCTGCTAGATGGCGTTTGCAATGACATTAATGCCTAGTTCTCACAACCTTCTTGTAGCTCGGGCTAAAATAGCCTTGGCTAAACGACTGCGTTCACATGTGAGAAGCTACATATGGGCTTCGTGACCTGCCAAAAGGTGGCGCTCACTACAGCATATTTATTTCATTTTTACAAATTTGGCACTGGCCATTATGTGTGGACATTGTGCGTGTGTATAGCCTGCATAATGTATACATAATTGGAGGGAAAATGGCTGATATTGTCCATACTAACAAAACTGAATTGCATGAGTCTTCATTGAACACACTAAATGCAACATATTTTAATTGTAGGTAGGTTGATGATTTAGAGTTTATGGAAATGAGTAATTATTAAATAAAGATCAATTGATTATTTTAAATTATTTTAGTAAATTAACAAATAGACTGAAACATCTAACAATGGAAATAGAAAATGAATGACGCCCATTTTCTATTCAGATTTATGACCACCAGGTGGCGTACGATCAAGTTAACTTTGTTTTGCATTCACACTAAATAATGTGTAGGCTACATATGGGTAACCAAGGCTACCTAACCAAAGCTAACATTTGACATTGACCACCATCTAGTGTGTGTTCTCACAACCCTTATACATAGGCTAAGTCCTTAGCCTGAGCTACATGACGATTGTGAGAACTAGGCATAACGCTCTGATGTGTCACTGGTAACAATTATAATCTTTCACCAATAGACGGTGGTGTATATCTGTTGTATAATATCTAAACATAGATTTATTTAAGAGGTTAACGTCTAGGACGGGCAACATACCCTATTTGTACAGGCTATTCCAAAATCCCCTTCTTATGACGGGCATGCTTCTAGTAGTTAGTGAATTGAAAGAAAAACCTGCCGTATGACACTTGTGACTTACGTGTTCACAATGAACATTTTTTAACTTTTCTTTTCTACCCTCTAAACAGGGTTCTAACCTGGGCTGGCCCGACTATTAGGCGAACTTCGGTGGTCGCCTAGGACGCAAAATGTATTTTTAGTGTTTAATTTAAACAGATAGACAGATGAATGGTTAGGAATATGTACAGTAAGGTTGTTAGTAGGCAGGGTGACGGATAGGTAAATGAATGGAGGATACAAAATACAACTGGAGTGCGAATTTTAAGTCTCACCTAAGGTGGTTGGAGCAAAAATTTTAAACATCGCCTAGGGCGCATGAAACCCTGAAACCCTTGGAACCCTATTTATTGAATAATCTTGGAATCCTGCATAGAGACTTCAAGTTAAAGTTGAAGGGTCAAGTTTTCTTCTTGAGTTTTGAATCCTATTATATTACTTGATACTTCTAGTTTCTAACAAAGTTTGGATTAAGCTTCCAAAGTGTGATGGATTAACAACTAGAAAACATTCTTCACTGTTATTCTAAAACAGTCATGATATGAAGCTGACAAAACGCAAACAAAACAGAAACTCAAGTGTTTCGAGACAAATTGGCGACAATTCTAAAACAATTTTGTGACTTTTGTGTTTTGTTTTTGTTTTATCTACAATTTTACAAACAATTCCATGTCCCGGTTCAAGTCGTTCAACATCAAAAGGTTTTTGTTTTGTCCTCTGCACTATGCAACATTCTTTAAACTCTTTGTTTATTGCAGTTGTGGACAGTTGGTATTAAAACAACAACAGAACAGTGAAATAAAACACTTCAAAGCAACACTAAACACTATTATGCACCTCTCTATGTGGACATTTATAGAAACAAAAACAAAACCTGAATTTGTATGTGTTGTGTCACAAATTTGTTGTGGGTTTGGTTGGGTCTGTCTTGCTGACAGTTGTTTCAATTTTGTTTTGTTTTCAACACCTGCTTTTTCTGGCATTTTTGTTGTGTTTTTGTCTCGATACTCATATTGCACTTTTTGTCAGCTTGATGTGCACCCGGCCTTAAGTTATTAAATAAGTAAATGGAGAACATTTCCTCAAACTGTTATCGGATTAAAGTGATTGTTTTAAGTAGCATTTTCATGTATAGGCATGTATAAACTGATTGCTTTAATCACTTGGAACTTGAAATTTGCATAATTATATATATTTTATATATATATTAAGCCAGGTCTGTGTGTGTGTGTGTGTGTGTGTGTAATTTATATAAATTTAAATGAATGAACCACTTTTTTCTCAAGGTCAACTATATATTGCACACTCCCCATCCAAGAACCTCATGATAATAAATTGGAGAGGGGAAAAGGTTGGAAAGTGTAGAGGGGAGGAGAGAGAATGTGGAGGGGAGAAAAGTGGGAGTGGGTGACTGAAATTGAAATGAAAGGAGTAAAAAAAGGAAAAAACGACGCGCATGCGCACACCAGAGAAAATGAAAAACTCATTTTCTCTTTCAAATATAAAAAGGGGAGGGGATAATAGTAGCAAAATTAAACTACAGTTTATCACAGGCAATTGTGCCCAGCATTAGAATTTCTTTTTCTCCGCCCTTTTATGAATGTCATCAATTTCTAATTGCTTTGTTACTTGGTCTGATGTCATAAAAGGGCAGAGGAAAAGAAATTCTAATGCTGGGCACAATTGCCTGTGAATTTTGCTTCCCTCATTTATGACGGGTTACCGCACTAATTTTTTTATAACAATTGTTTCGTGAAATCACAATTTAAAAATAACTTAAGGCGATAACGGTGAAAACACTTTCTATTGTGATAACAGTATAGATCCAATACAGTATATGGTACGCACTACAGTACAGTATTGCATGATTGCCACTACAATTACAATTACAAAAAATACTCTGCAAGCAGCCAGTTGGCTTATGGCAGAGGGATACTAAGATCCAAGTGCTGCAAGATGCATTTTGTCAATATATAATTACAAAAAAATAACCTGCATTGCAAATATATAAAAAAAATATAAATGCAGTCATGAAAATTGAATTCCACAATTCATTAATGACATCATCATTAGCCTGTTTAGGAAGAGCATTCCATTGTCGTATAAACAGTGGCGTAGCTCGAATTTGTGCCGCCCGAGGCGGTCCTTGAGATTTTGCCCCCTCCCCTTCTTCCTTGCGAAAAACACAACATGATTCACATCAGTGGCACAACCAGGATTCTGGTCTTGGGGGGGGGTGCCAAACAATATTATCGATATCCAGTGATTGAAATGGTTTATATAATTTTATATTAATTATGAAATTATTAAATAAACCAGGACCCGGACTTAAAAACATAATTCTGGATTGCAGAATACATTTTACGAGCGCAGTGAGCGACAAACATTTTATAATTCCTTCTTGGGCCATCTTTAAAGAATTTTATAAAGCTCCTTCTACTATGCCGACAGGAAAAACTTTTCCTTTTGTTGGTGCTGCACCTAAAAACGTGCCACCCGGGGCGGACCGCCACCTAGCTATGCTACTGCGTATAACCCTCGGGGGGGGGGGAAGACCAGTAAAAGGCAAAAAAATCTCTCTAATTTTCATTGAGTGGTCACCATTTTCTACATACAATGCTTTACATATATCACTAGACTGTGGTTTAGGACATTGACCACGTACAATTTTCTTAAACATACATAAACTAATTTCTGATCTACGATGAGCTAAACTATTCCAATGAAGACCCACCAACATTTCAGTAACGCTATCGGTAAACTTATATCTGCCACAGACAAAGCTCGCTGCTCTACGCTGGACCATTTCCACTGCATGAGTTAACGCTACAGAGTGGGGATTCCACATACTGCAGCAATACTCAAGATGAGGTCAAATCAGCGTATTGTAGGCAAGAATTTTCACTTGCTCAATGCATCTCCTCAATGATTGTTGACAAAAACGATGCATTTACAATGCCTTGCTAGTGATATTATCAACATACCGCTTCCAAGACTTGGACTGACAAGACTGCTTGCTTGTCCATGTAACCCACAAGTATTTATAAAAATAACCATTTACCATTCTGAAGTAGTTTGTTATTCAAAACATAAGATAATATGGAAACCTGGAAATATCAGGGAATTAGGGAATTTTCAAAAAAAAAAAAAAAACCCAAGGAATTTAGCAAACAATATGTAAAATCTGGTAAAGTCAGCAAATTTTATTTTCTGAAATTCCAATTCTAATGATTCAAAAAGAAAAAGACCAAAAATTGACAAAAGAAACGTTCTAAAAAGCACTAAAAAGGGATCAGGAGGGCTCAATGGGGCTCAGACGTCTCAAAAAGCTTAAAAAAGGGCAAAGATTCAAAAATTTTTAAAATTCGAAACATGTTGAAAAAAAAAAGTATGTTTTCGGTACACGCTTTTATGTATGCTAAGACATGTTTTTCTTTTTGGGACTACACGAGTGTAATTTGTTTTATTTTGTTGAAAAGTACGTTTAATTTAATCTACCCTCCTCCTATAACGGGGGGGGGGGTGGGGTGGGAGGATCCTGAAAAAGGTCATTCGAGGAAGATCCGTTAAAATGTGAACCACTTTTAACAATATGTTGAGAGACTTAGTCATTTTGCAAAGTTGCAAACCAATGAATATTGTATGAACCATGAAAATGCAATTCACAAAATAATGTATACTACAGACCACTATTCAATCTATCTGTTTTTCTTTGTTGTTGTTGAACAGGTGAACACTTTTGATCATTGTGAAAATGATAAATAATAAAAACGCTTTCTAGAGTCAAAGCGCTCTGAACTCTCTATCACTAATTCCCTTGACTAAACCACAGCTTTCACAGGATACAAAATGGTTATCAATATCTTGACCAGTGAGCCATGAGCCACTTTTTTTTTTCAAAAAAAAAAAAACACTGAAGAAACAACCATAGGCCTTGTTTCCACTGTGACGAAAATGTGATCTTTCTGAAAATTTCAAATTGTAAAAAATGGAAGAAACGTGCCCCCCCCCCCGGTCTATTCACTATCATAGGCGGGAGCCACGCTTGTTCAATATATTTGTCAAAATAAATATGCAATGCAAAATTAAAACAAGAAAATTAAACAAAAAACCAAGTTTTTTTTTTGTTGGTGAAACTCGCTTTTATAAGAAAAAAGGTCTCAAAAGTAACGTAGTGGTTAGTGTCTCAGGCAACTGAGGCCATGGTAAGTGTTGGTCATGAGTTCGATCCCCGTGCGGTGTGTATTAATTTTCAAATATTTC
Source organism: Brachycybe producta (assembly GCA_036925085.1). Taxonomy (NCBI): domain Eukaryota; kingdom Metazoa; phylum Arthropoda; class Diplopoda; order Playtdesmida; family Andrognathidae; genus Brachycybe; species Brachycybe producta. Next base: position 27,784 of record JAUPFP010000287.1, read on the forward strand.
AGAAAGTGGGGAATAAACAAACAAATAGTGAAGTTAAAAGCGAGTAAGAAAATATGACTGCAGTCATAAAGGTTTAATCAAACCCACAAATGTAAAAAAAAATAGCCCCACATCAATCACCTGTTTGGGAAGAGAATTCCGTTGTCTTATAAAAAAGACCGGTAAGGGCGAGTGCAGACGACAGGTGGTTGGTGACTGGACTAGACCTGTAGTATAAGGTCAGCACACACGACCGATAGTCTGTCAGATGTCTGAGACCGACAAAATGGTTGGTGCTTGCGCTTGTCCATTAGATCCTTTCCATCATGTGCGCGCGCACAGTCCAGAACCTGTGTAATCACTATAAACTGCTGGACTAATTAAGTAGCAGGCCCGGACTGGCCCGGCCGGCTGACCGGCGATCGCCGGTCAATTGGGAGCCAAAAGAAAATGGGGGCCAAAAATAAATAAATTAAAAAAATGGGGCCAACACAATTTCATAGCCGGTGGGGCCAACCACCAGCCAGTCCGGCCCTGTTAAGTAGATCGTCTGCACGTCCACGGCCCAGTACAACGGCTGAAAGAGTGGCACAACTAAAAAAAAACCTTTTTTGGGAAAATGAATTTAAAGTTAATAGAAGATTTATGGCTTACTTTGCTGAGCTTTCAAAGTGCGAAAACCGTTTTAACTATTCGCAATATCGGTTTATTTGGCTTCCCTACAATAGATTGAGATAGAAAAAATGCAACTGTCAACTCATTTTCCCCAAAAAGTGTGTTTTTTTTAGTTGTTGCCACCTTTTTCAGCCGAGGTGCGATGTACGGTACATGTCTCATCTTTTTGACGGTTCGTGTATTTAGTCGGCCATGTGCAATTGCCCTGTAAAAAGCTAATACTGTTCATTCTGACCGACTAAACTGTTTGCCACCGATTGTCTGTCATCTGCGCGCTCGCCCTAATACCTAGTACGCACACACCTGATAATTTAAATGCATTTAAATAATAAACGTGTTCTACAGAGAGCCCTCTGTGAAGGACAAACTAACAATATGTCGTCGAATTCAATTTGTTCAGTTAATAATCTGAAAATATTGAGTTAATGCTTAAATATATAAACTATTGACAAAAATATTGATTTAGTATTTCAATTGAAAATAATAATAATTAAAGTCAATTTTTATTTGGTTCTTGTCCTTAACTGGATTCCGTATAATTCACATAAACGCATTTAATTTGAATTCATTTAACTCATGTGTGGACAAAGTTTAAGAGAAATTAAGAAAGAGTATTGCGAAGTATTACCTTGTAGACTCATGAGTTAAATGAATTCAAATTAAATGTGTTTAGGTGAATTATACGGAATCCAGTTAAGGACATGAACTGAATAAAAACTGTCTTTATTATTAATATTTTAAATTGAAAATATAAAATCAATTATTTTGTCAATAGTTTATATAATTATATTTAAGTAATAACTCAATATTTTGAGATTATTAACTGAACAAATCGAATTCCATATATTGTTTGTTTGTCCTTCACAGAGGGCTCTCTGTAGAACACGTTTATTATTTAAATGCATTTAAATTATCAGGTGTGTGTGTACTAGGTATTAGAGTGGGGTCACCCTTTCCCATATACAGTACAATATTTTACATAAATCATTAGTTTTGGAGGGGGAGGGGGAGGTGATGTGTAACCACCACCCTCGATGATAATGCTAAAAAAAATTAAATCTTGATTTCTAAATTTGAGAGAAGAAATTCTCTTATAGAATGTAAAAAAAAAAAAAAAAGAAAACCTTCTGTTTTCTTACCTTTTATTACATACGATCTCGGATAAAAACTGTAATTCCAAACCGAATTCTTCACAACATCACATTGATGATGATGATGATGATGACACGTTATAATAATAACAACAATAATAATAATAATAAGAGGAGGAGGAGGAGGAGGAGGGCAAGAAGGACCCAATAGGGGGACACATTCACAGACACCATGCATTATTATTATTATTATTATTTTGTTGTTGTTTGGTTTATAATCCACCCTGTGGCAATGACGTCACAAGATGGCTGTCATCAGTGTGGTGATGGTGGTGTAGTTTGATTTCTTGCATCACTACTACTACTACTGCTACTACTACTAAATGCCTGCACTCCATGTCTATCATCATATTAGAAGAGCACAAACCTAATTTCATATATTATGGTTTGAAATGCTCAAAAATTAATTAGCTTAATAAATTAAAAAAGCGCTTCTTCAATTACTTTATGATCGTTATAAAAAAAATGTTCACAAACTGAGACTCCATTTTGAGCTGATTATTATTAATATTATTATTATTATCAGACGAATAGGTAAAAAATTGATTATCTTTTTATATATATGAAATATATTTGAAACTACTTTTTCTTGATATATCACAATTGTGTATTTTAAGATATATATAATTACTTATTTTTTTTTTAAAAAAAAGCTAATTAATATGCAAAAAGAAGAAGAAGAGGAAGAAAAAAAGAGATTTTTTTATATAGAGTTTCAATTTCTGAGGCACACATAAAAAATATGCTGGAAAAAAATTACAGCTGTTTTTTGTTTTAGTTATATCCAGTTAAAGAGTAGAATGTTTGAGAGCAAGCAAACTAGAAAGTTCTTTTTTAGCCGTGCATTGGATGATGATGATGATGATGCTATTGCCAATGCTACTACTGCTAGTGCTGCTGCTGCTGTTTTCATTGCTGCTGCTGCTGCTGCTGCTGCTCACCAAACTCAATATTCTTTCGAATGACGTCAACAACGCGCAAAAATGTTGACTGCAGATATTCAGTAGACACAAAAACAATTCCGATACACTTTTAACATGACTCCTTAGAACCCTTTCTCTCTCTCTCTCTCTCTCTCTCTTTCCACCTTATTTTTTTGTTTTCTATATCATGAAAAAGGGTGTTAATTTTGTTTAAAGATGCGAAGAAATTACAACAAAAACAAACTCAAATTTTGTAGTTAAAATGTAGCCACGGTGACCAAGACACACACACACACACACATCAACACCAAAATACCGCCACTTAAAACTCAACACTTTTTTTAACGAAGAAATCTTATTGTATTTAAAGCCTTTATGTATATTCCTTTTTTCGTATATATTTTATATCCAAGATTCTTTTGATGCATTTCAATTATATATATTTTTTAAGTATAGGAACAACACTATAAGATTGTGTGTGTTGGGGGGGGGGGGGGGGGGGGGGGTACAGAGAAAGATTAGGACCCCAAAATAAAAGAGGTGGGTGGTGGTGGTGGCTGTTTTAGGCACAAATACACACATTTATCATTTTTTTCATTCTTATTATTTTTTCGTTGCAAATTTCTTATTCGTTGCAACAACAAACGAAAAAAAAACACAATTATTTTAACATCATCATCTTCAGGCTCTCTCTCTCTAAGCACAGCCTAAGAAATTAACTGTGTTGAAGCTTAGTTTCCTGTGTATGGTCAATTGTTGTTGTCTAAACTTAAAACTCTTTTTTTTAAGGCTTTGAAGAGTGAAACAGCAGACACACATAGACACGCACTCAGAAAGAGCAAAAGCAGCAGCCACTATCCCTGTGTCACAAGCAACACAACAAACACACGATCAATGTCGCGGGGTTCGTTTTCTGGAGCTTTTTCTTTCTTTCTCGCTCTCTTTTTCTCTTTCTCTCTCTCGCTTTCTCTTTCTCTCTCTCGCTCTCTGTGTTTCTGAAAAGTATTGATTTTTTTTGTGTATGAAACGATGGACCGAGCCCACGTACTTCTTTCAGGGAGAGTGGGTGTGGTGGTGGTTGGTGGTGTGATAGATTTTGGAATGTAGAAAATCTAAAAAGGACCACCTCTCTCTCTCTTTCTCTCTCTCTCTCTCTCTCTTTCTCTACATAATATAAAACTAGATACTAGTTTTTCGATCGAGGAGAGAGAGAGAGAGAGAGAGAAAGCAGGCAACTCTTTTTTTCTTCTCCCCCCGCTCATAAGTGGTTGCGTTCGGTTTGAAACTGTGTCAAATAATATAACAAACAAATCCGCATGAGTAGATCCGCATATATATTTTTTGGTATCTGTAGTTGAGGCACTTAGAGCACACACACACACAAAACTACTTGAAAGTATTTCTTGAACTGGAACTTCATTCAAGGAGAGAGAGAGAGAGAGAGAGAGAGAGAGAGAGAAAGAGTACCTCAATTGTCGACCTATATTTTTTGTTGTTGCGAAATTCTCATTTAAGGGAAGAGTCACATAAGCTAAAAAATCAGCAGAAATTAGAAAAGGAATTGAAATTTAAAAAGTTCCGATTTTCGCCCCAGTGGAAACAAGGCCTTATGCCTTGTTTCTATTGGGGTTAAAATTTGAACCTTTTTTTTTTTTTGAAGATTTCAACTGGTAAAAAATGGAAGACACGTGGCCCACGCCCATTCACTATCAAAGGCAAAAGCCACGTGGGTTCCATTTTTCACCAGTTGAAATTTTCAAAAAAGTTAAAATTTTCGACCCAGTGAAAACAAGGCATTAGACGTTGTTTCCACTGGGGTTAAAATTTGAACCTTTTTTGAAAATTTCAACTGGTGAAAAAGGGAAGAAACGTGGCCCAGCTTATTCACTATCATAGACGGGGCTACGTTTTTTTTTATTTTTCACCAGTTGAAATTCTCACAAAAAGTTCAAATTTTCACCCCAGTGGAAACAAGGCCTTAGATCTAAAATTCTAAAATTCTACATCAGAATTCTTCTCAAAGAGTAAAGGAAGAATCACACCCGCTGAGAGAAAAAAAAAATCCCCACCTGAATTTCTCAGAAAATCTATACTATCTTGGAGTGCTCTTTGAACTCAAACACAGAATTTCGTATTTGTATCTTCTGGTGGTTTTTCAGCGTGTGTGATCCTTCCCACAAAGTTAGTGCCAAGTTTTTTTTTAAAAGCAATATTTTTTGAAGAAATTGAAAGTGTTATTAGAAAGTAGATGAACAAAGGGAGCATTTTGGGGAGTCGGTACTCTTTAACTATTCTATTTTCAATGATTTTTAATTTAATTTTAAAATATACTTGGAGATAGCCAAGTAAAAAGACCCTCTGCCTCGTGTCCCACTGCCACAGGGCCTTCTTGGCTGCTTTCTGTGTAATACCATGAATTATGCTATGTCCAAACCTAAATTGGAAAATACATAATAATTTTGGTGGGCCAAAAACGGCCCACCAAAAAAATGATGTATTTTTCAATTAATCGGACTGGTTAGAGGCTACATGTAGTTCAAGGAGAACTCCATATTAAATGCAATGTGGCACGCTAGCCCCTCCTTCCCTTCTATACCAATTTTGGATTAATTCTATATATTATAAATTTATAAGAATTATATATAGCCTCTAAACAGCCTCGTTGATTGGAAAACGCATAATTTTTTGAATACTATCCCAGTCAGTAAGATAAAAATGGCAACGTCTTTTGCTGCGGACTGTGGTTTGTTTAGTTTTATGTAGTAGTTTAGATAGATTAAGATATATTTATAGTATGTAAGGAGGTTTACCAATAACACGAAATTGGAACAGATGACGTCACGGCGGTCATTATATTATCAGAGCTTAATAAAAGTCGTAACAAAATTCTGCGAATATTATTGTGGATTACATATTTTAATACGAATATGTAATACAGTTGAATTGATCCGTTTTCTCATTTCTGAAATTGGGTTTATTTCGCAATAAATTAGCTTAATTTTTTTTTGTTCGTATAAAACGTAAAAGATGTTATTGCATAAGAGGTTAAATCAGCTGTGCAATTTGTTCATTCAGTTGAGAGATTACTGAATGTCAATCAATCACATCTGTGAAAAGCAACTCAACTAAGGCCCAATTTTTTTTAAAAAAAATGGAATTTAGCCTTCAACTTGAACTCTCTTTGTAGGAGTTTTTAGCATTCACAACTCCTAATCCAACTATCCAATAAAACGAGGTTTTTATGCTAAAATCGTATTTAAAGCTATAGGGTTAAGTTGAGTGAAAAGTTCAGTGCTTATTTTTTCTTCTTGAATTCGAGCCCAAGTGTTGTTGTCAGTGATTGCCTGCCGTCAGGGGCTAACTAGTATACAGTAGCTATTGCTCATGAATGTTGTGTTGTCAGTGATTGCCTACGTTCAGGAGCTGACTGACAGTATATAAATCTACTTTTAAATTGGATGCTGATTTTCTTTAACAGTTTAACTTCAAAGTACAGTCAAAAAATAATAGCGTACAAGCAGTGACATCATATTGTATGATTGTCACACAATTTTATGACTTTTTTTCTGCAACGAGGCCCGTAGTTTCTAAAAAAAAAAACTGTTGTTTATGACAAAGATTGTCATATGACTGTCATTGACTGGTGTACAGAATAATATTACAGTCAAAAAATAATAGCGCACAAACAGTGACGTCATATTGTATGATTGTCACAATTTTATGACTTTTTTCTGCAATGAACTTGTTTTTTTTTTCTTTCTCAATGTAGTTTATAAAATCCAACCGATATCGATTAATCGGCAATCGATATCGTTGAGGAACGTCATTAAACATATAAAAATAAAAAATTGTGTTGAAAAAGATAAATAAAAATATTGTTTATCCATTCACAATCGTCAATTCCAAAAATAAATAGAGAGAGAGAGAGAGAGAGAGAGAGAGAGAGAGAGAGAGAGAGTGAGAGAGAGAGCAAGAAAGAAAGAGAGAGAGAGAAAGAAAGAGAGAGAGAGAGAGAGAGAGAGAGAAAGAGAGAGAGAGAGAAAGAAAGAAAGAGAGAAAGAGGTAGGTTTAAAAGGTGGAAGGAGGTTGTGTTGGTGACCTATCTCTATTATTGAGACGACCTCTGTGACGTCACGCCTCGAAACGACAAGTGACAACCTTCTTTTGTGATTCAAAAATATGTGTCACGTCGTTATGCATAGCATTGTGACCTAGTTCAACGTTTTTAACGTTGAGTTGACCTCATTTTCTTGTCGCAATTTCTACATATACTGTACATTATATAGGCCTATATATATAGACCTTAAAAAAATTTTAACTTTTATAAAAGTGACACAAACCATCCATTGTCACTCTTTGCATTTCTTTCTAAGCCTTACACACAAACACGCAAATGTCTTTTCAACAGACTTATCTATCCATAAAAGTGGCTCATTATCGTTCTGCAAAATGATATTACACAACAACATAGTGTTGGATTTTTCTTTTTCTTTTAAGAGAGAAAAAAAAATAGACTTCCAACAAATTTTGAAAAGTGTTTTTTCTTCTTCTTCTTCTTTTTCTCATATCATCATCATCATCATCATCATCAGTAGTACAGTTGTAAAAACAAACTTAATTTAATGTTATTATTTTTATGGTCTTGTGACGCTTGCTTATCCTTTTGTGATAAATTCTAGGACAGGCGCAACAACAACAAAATTGCGAAACATTTCACTTGAATACGTGTATATAGTTGTGAGTGGATTTATTAGTTGATTTTGAATTTGAAGAATTACTCTGCGCGCAGCCAAGAATTCCTGTGGCAGAGAGGCAGGGCTGGATCTAAGGGAGGCCCTGGGAGGGCACCTCTGGGTTCTCTGCCTTGCGCGCCTAGTCGGAGGAGGGCGCGCCAAACGAGATTTTCTTGCCTTGCTTGAAGGAGGAAAATAAAAAGACCCTTTTTTGCCTCTTGAGTGAGAGGCACACGTACCACGTGGGAGACAGGCAATTAGAAAACGGGTTGAACAGAAGTTGGCTCCGCCATTTTTATGACGAACAGTAACTTCTAATTGGTTTGTCGTGGAATTCGACGTTGAAAAGGACGGAGCATATGTGACGTGAGTCTACATAACCAACCAATAAGAAGTTGCGTTCGTCATAAAAAGGGCGGAGCCAACTTCTGTTCATCCCGTTTTCTAATTGCCTGTCGTGAGAGCGGACAGAAGACGCAGCAGTCGTCTGTAGCTTTAGATTTTAAGGCCTAATTTCCATTGGGGTTAAAATTTGAACTTTTTTTTGAAGATTTCAACTGGTGAAAAATAGAAGAAACGTGGCCCCCTTCCCCGCCCAACTCACTATCATAAACGGAGGCCACGTTTGTTCAATTTTTCATTGGTTGAAATTTTCATTTCCGTCGGGAAGGAGATTTCTTTTTTTACGCCATCCGTTCGGTTCTCAGTTTTCCAAGTCCTTTCAGTTCTCTTCATGCCTGTTCAGTCTGACTTGAGCTTTAATTTAATGTGTGAACTTCGCTTAACAGTGTTTTTAGACGTAAGAATTCTAAGAACTGATATGAAACCAAAATAGGTCGGCCGATTTCGTCAGTTCGCGTCTCCGTTTCAGTTATAATATCAGTTTTTTCTCTTTTCATTTTACACATAGGAAAAACTGACAGTTCGACTGAACATGAAACGAAACTGCGAACAGAACTGACCGTGTAAAAGGTCCTTAATGGACGAGCAGCTTTATTAATTTTTTTTTCTACCACTAAAATTTTTTTTGTAATGATTTAAGAATTATTATTATTATTATATATATAATATCCCAGGTCTGTGTGTGTGTTTGTGTGGAGTAACAAAAACCATTGAAGCACGTCGGAATTTATATAAATTTGAATAAATGAACTGTTTTTTTTCTCAAGGTCAACTATATGTTGAACTCTTCCTTTGGAAAGTGTAGAAGGGGGGAGAGAGAGAAAAGTGGGAGGGGTGAGGGGAAAAGTTTGGAAAGTGTAGAAGGGGGAGAGAGAGAGAAAAGTGGGAGAGGGTGACTGAAATTGAAATGAAAGGAGTAAAAAAAAGGAAAAAAACGACGCGCATGCGCACAATTGCCTGTGAATTTTGCTCTCGTCATTTATGACGGGTTACCCCACTAGTTATATATAATATCCCAGGTCTGTGTGTGTGTGTGTGTGTGTGTAGAGTAACACTGTACAAAAACCTTGAAGCACGCTGAAATTTATATAAATTTAAATAAATGAAGAAATGAACAGCTTTTTTTTTTCTCAAGGTCAACTGACTCAACTATATGTTGCACCCTTCTCATCCAAGAACCCCATGATATTAAATTGGAGAGGGGAAAAGGTTGGAAAAGGGTAGAGGGGGAGAGAGAAACGTGGAGGGGAAAAAGGGCAAAGGGGAAACTGAAATTGAATTGAAAGGAGTAAAAAAGGAACAAACGACGCGCATGCGCGCACACCAGAGAAAATGAAAAACTCATTTTCTCTTTCAAATATAAAAAGGGGAGGGGATAATAGTAGCAAAATTAAACTAGAATTTATCACAGGTAATTGTGCCCAGCATTAGAATTTCTTTTGCTCCGCCCTTTTATGAACGTCATCAATTTCTAATTGGTTTGTTACTTGGTCTGACGTCATAAAAGGGTGGAGGAAAAGAAATTTTAAGGCAGGACACAATTGCCTGTGAATTTGGCTCCCGTCATTTATGACGGGTTACCTCACTAGTAATTTATAATTTAGTTTTTTTTTTAAATCAAGGTAATTAAAATCTAGTTGTGTTTTAATAAAAGCAAATTCAAAGCAATATTCAAATCTGCTGTTAAGCTATGAAAATTTTGATCTTCTTCAAAAACAAATGATGACAAATGTGCGTAAAATCTAATAAAAATAGGAAAGCAAAACGTTTTACGATATTGATTTTAAATGTCAATACACTTTTTTAACATTTTGTTGTCAGACGTTTTTATTAGAAGCTTATAGAAATGTAGTTGCCTACAAATGAAAGGAAGGCAGGCAGAAGTAATGGAATAGAACTTCGATTATTCTGCGTTTCAGAAGAAACGTTAAAAAATAAGAAAAGGAAAGAGTGTGTGTGTATTAGAAACTAGAATAGTAAATGATTCACTTAAATGGCTACATCACAAAATTACTTCGAAAAATCTTCGCAAAGAACGCTAGCATCCCTTTTCTATATTGAGCCCATAGACCCAATGTTAAAGAAGAAACTATTAATTTTTAAAATACATACAGTCGTGGAAATATGTTTATTTTTCATATTTAAAGTTGTCCAATTTTAGACAGGGTTGGCAAAATCTCGGGGGGGGGGGGAAAAACGGTAAAGGACAGGACACTGGTAAATACCCGTTACAACCGGTTTTTACTGCTAAAAAAGCTAGTATTATGCTCTTTTCATCTTGTACTATAAGCTATTGTTAATATTATCTTATTAAAAAGTGACGTTCATGTCATTGCCAATTTTGAATGTGAACTTGTAATCATATAATGTAATGCGAAGAAAACCAGAAATATAGAAAGTATAGAATGGAATGGCAATTTCCCCCTTCCACACTTTTGATTTTGGTTACCCTGCTAGTGAATAACCCCTTCTAGAGTGGAAACAGAAATGACACATTATCTCGTGAGTCAAATGCCACCTTCAGTTATGTGGCTACCTGGATTCTGGTCACTAGTTTTTAATTTTTTAAGTTTGTGTATTTTATGTACAGCTATTTTTACTTAAATCACAAAAAAATGAACAGGGATAGAAGACCAATAGATCCTATTCATGATCACTTTGAAAAACATTGTGATGGACGTGGAAAATTAACTGTACGGAAAGAAAGTGTAAACGCAAAAGCAGACCATACGAGAAAAAAAAAATTGGCTTCAAAAATTGAAATTGTCTAAAACTGGGAAAAAAGCCATTATTTCCAGACGGTAAATACCGTGGTAATATCCGGTAAATACCACTCCTGGGGAAAAAAAACTTTACCAACCCTGATTTTAGATGGTTCAAAAATGCAACGTGCACCTTAGATATATGCTGATCGAGGTGATAGAATGACAAAAAAATTGGTAAGTGTGGTTCTATTTTTTAAAAACTACCTCAAAATCGCGAATTTTTAACTCTTATGTTAAACTCCATGAAGTACCATGTATGCGCTCGTAAGACAGGGACACGCAGACGTTTTCTCCGCCCTTTTATGAGCGTCAGGCCAAATCTCAACCAATTGAAACTTGAAAAGGGTGGGGCATTTGTGTGAAGTCAGACCACCTAAGAAACCAATTAGAAGTTGCCTGTCCCTCTTAAAAGGAAGTGAGCAAACATCTGCGTGTTCCTGTCTTTACTTGCCTGTTTGAAAACGACTGCATCTTGCTGAGCCACACTTGCCTATGTATATCATCGCCAACGACCGCCATTTTTTGTTGTTGTTGTTGTTGGTCGTATTCAATTTAAATGATGGACAAGCAATGGTAGTTGATATTAGATTAGTAAATAAATGTACTAAACAACAACAAGAACAACAAAAAATTCTACAAGGTTTTTTTCTCTCTCTCTCTCTCCCCCCCCCCCCCCCCCTTCTTTAGTTTATGAACATTGTCGTTATTTTTGTGTTGTGTGTGTGTGTAATATATGTATGTGTATGGTTTAATGTTTACTTTAGCTGGACTTGTAAAAGAGCTTTTCAATTACACTGTAGTGTCTTCTTTGTTGAAAGGTTCTTTTTTTAAAAAAACAACAGACACAGGCCACACTTGCTGGTAGAAGGTAATAGGAGGAAAACGAGAGAGAGAGAGAGAGAGAGAGAAGTTCACTTTATCGAATGGAAATTGTCTATCGTGTAACATCTTATGACCTGTCAACTATAAGCAAAATAGTTTACGACAGGCATTAGTAGGAACAAACGAGAAGATACAGGGGGTGCTCATAAATTATGAATGGGATTTGCAGATGCGCTATAGTATATATATATAGTATTATACACAGTATGTGTGTGTGTGTATATACATATATGATATATATATGTGGTAGAAATCTGAGCAGCCCAGAGTAATCTGCAGCGGCGGCAGCATCCTCTAGAGCATGCTGCTGCGGCGGCAATCTCATCTGAGTATCCTGCAGCCAGTCTTTCCCCTATTTTAACAAAGAAGTGTTAAGTCGGGTTCACACACAGGCATTTCGAAATCGAGACGAACACAAGTTGGCTCCGCCCTTTTTATGACGACCGGCAACTTCTAAATTGGTTTGTTGTGTGGTTCGACGTTGAAAAGGGCGGAGCATGTGACGTCAGACGACATAACCAACCAATTAGAAGTTGCCGGTCGTCATAAAAAGGGCGGAGCCAATTTGTGTTCGTCCCGATTTCGAAATGCCTGTGGTTCACACTTGAGTCGTGAATTGGGCGAGTGCACTACCGGCATAGGCTATCAGTAGTAATCATTACCTCATGCGAACGAGTGGTCGTGGAAGTGGGCGGTCGTACACGACCTTGAAAAGTGGGGGTCGTGTTCACTCCAACCTACCGGAGTGACAACGACCGCTTCAGTCGTGAATTTGGCAAGTGAAAATGTCGGTCTACAAAATGAATAGTGGCGCGACGGCAATAGATGGTCGTTGGAGAACTCCGTGTAAAATGGAAAAGGATCGTGAACTTCGGTGTTGTATAAGCAAGTAGTGTGACATGCGCATTACTGGGCGTGTTCTCGTCCAATTCACGACTCCGTGTGAACCCGCCTTTAGAAAGAAACAAAAGAAAGTTGGGAGTGAGGGGAGAGGAAAAACACTTTTTTTTCGGTAACCGAACTGAACCGAACCTAATTTACTTTCAAAGAGAGAAAAAAAGTGTTTTCCCTCCCAACTTTCTTTCGGTTGGGGGTCACTACAGCTACCAAGGCTCACAAGCGCTACTAGGGGGAGAACCGCTACTTGGGTCACTACAGCTACCAAAAAATAGGGGGACAAAATATAGATCTTTTTTTATCACTTTCTCGTCACTACAGCTAAAAAATAACCCTTTCCCCCTAACCTAACGGAACCTTACCTAACCGAACCTTAACGATCCTAACCAAAAAGTCACGATACTAACCGAACCTAACCAAACCTAACGGAACCTAACCGATCCTAACCAAACCAAACCGAACCTTACCGAACATAATGAAACCTAATCGAACATAATGAAACCTAACTGAACCGAATGTAATCTAAACTAAACGTGTATTGATAAATAAAAAGGCCTATATTTTTTTGGTAGCTGTAGTGACCCTGGTAGCTGTAGTGAGCCAGTCCCTTTCTTTCGTTTCTTTCTAACACTTCCTTGTTAAAATAGGGGAGAGACTGGCTGCAGGATACTCGGATGGGATTGCGGCTGCAGCATGCTCTAGAGGATGCTGCCGCGGCTGCAGATTGCTCTGCGCTGCTCAGATTTCTACCACATATATATATATATATATATATATATATATATATATATATATACCGTATATGTATGTATGTATGTATGTATGTGTGTGTGTGCTAGCGTTGTTTGTGTATGGGTAACTAGAGGAGAAAATGCAATTTAACCAAGAAAAATGCATCTATTTCGTGCAACAAACACACAACATGGATTGAGATCTTCTTACACACAAATTTAAGCAAGAGTTTCTTTCTCGGCAAAGACGTTGCTTGATTTTGATTTTTTTAGTGTCTTCCTTGCGAGCTAGGGGCCGGGGAGGGGAGGGGGGGGGGGAGAAAGAGAGGCTATACAGTATATACGATTGTGTTTCGATAGAGAGTTTGTATTTGTTGTCTGTCTGTGTGTCTGTGTTCGCAGTTTGTACAGTGTGTCCCCACTTTGGTTGTTAATAACTGCCATGTTTAGTTTGTTAAAATTTAATTTTAGAATTAAGAGTAAATGTTACATTAAGAGGCTACATCACAAAATTACTTCGAAAAATCTCCGCATAAAGCGCTAGGCATCGGTTTTGCTATTGAGCCCATAGACCCAATATTACAGAAAAACTGTTAATTTTTAAAATTCACAGTAGTCGTGGCAATATGTTTATTTTGAATATTTAAAGTTGTCTAATATTAAGTTTTCAAAGTGCAATGTGCACCTTAAATATACGTTGATCGAGTGATAAAATGAGAAAAAAAAATTGGTAAGTGCGGTTCTATTTTTAAAAACTGTTTCAAAATCGCGAATTTCTAACTCTTATGTTAAACTCCATTGAGTACGCCCAAATAAGAAATAAACATCCGTTAAAATGTTAGTAAAAATATCTAAAAACAATTTTATAAAAAACCATAATTAAACCACAGTGAAGCCAACACATTGGCGCACGTGTTGATTTTTTTCTGTTTTTTTAATTATTTTTACGAGCATATATTTCAATGGATGTTTTTCGGCTTACGAGCACGTACTCAATGGATTTTTCGCGATTTTGAAATAGTTTTTAAAAATAGAACCGCACTTACCAATTTTTTGTCATTCTATCAATCGATCAGTATATATTTAATGTGCACATTGCACTTTGAAAACTTAATATTGGACAAACTTTAAATATGAAAAATAAACATATTGCCGCGACTGACTGTGAATTTTAAAAATCAACCTTTTTTCTTTAACATTGGGTCTATGGGCTCAATAGAAAAAAAACGATGCTAGTGCTGCTCTTTGTGGAGATTTTTTGAAGTAAATTTGTGATATTGCCTCTTAAAGATTAGATAATAACAGCATTGCGTTGGTTTATGTTTAAATGGTGCATTATCTCAAGTGTTTAAAATGTTGCCCATTCGCCTTGCTGACATCGGTAAGAAACTAATCTGCAAACATTGCAATTTTGCGAATGTTCAATTCTTTTTCGATTCCTTTTCCAGTTTTATATAATTCTAGAAAGAAATCAAAAAGAATTGTCGCAAAATGACAAGAGATTGATGTTTGCTGATCAGTTTCTCGTACCGATGTCAGCAATGCCTTGATTTGAGATATAATGCCTCATTTCAATATAAAATAACATCTGACTTTTTAGATTTGAAAAGGTGGGTAGACTTTCGTTATTTGAAACCTAAAATGGTTATTGTTTGGTGACTCATAAAGTCAGTTTTTTAATGATTTTTATCACTTTCTTTTTACTTTAAAAATTATTTTGACAATATTTCAACAAAACATTCTTGGTTGTTATGGGTCTCTTTAAAAGGCTCTTGAAAACCAAACTGTAATTCGGAACGTCACGAAAATTTACCTTAATATTTGGAAAAAATATATGTAATTTTTCATAAAACTGAAGGTAATATGTTTTTTTAATAATGTTTTTTTAAAAGGTCAATGGTCTTTTAACATGGGTGTCCTCAAATGTTCTAATGGAAGAGGCTAAATAGCTGTTCACTGTTCAGTAATTTACAGTTTTGTGTTGTGTAAATTAGTCGATCCTTTTAATGCCAAGTTTCCTTCTTGAATTTGGGCCTAAGAGGCTAAGACACTCAAATAATTGAGTTTTGAGTCCGTATTAAATTTATCTATTTTTCTTACAGTATTTGTATTGAATGAAAGCAATACTGTGTGTCCATCAGCTCTAAGTTTGGAAGACCCTGTTTTCAAATCTAGGTTCTCTTGTCTTCTTTGAAATGTCAAGGGGGAAGAGAACGTAGGATGTTGTATTATTGGAAGAATTGAGGTGAAAGACATTATGTTGTCCTATATCTTGAAGGCAACTTTTCATTGAAAAACGGGTCTCTCTCTCTCACTCAATTGAACGCTAGATGTAATAAAATTACAGGGTGTGTTTGTAGAGAGAAAGAAAAATATGTCACAAAACTATAAAGGGAAGTTTTTTCCATCCCAAATAACTAACTACAGATGCTCATGTGTGAATATGGCATTTATATGCAGCTTATGACGTCATATTTTGACTCCTTCCGTTACAAAACACAATATTTGAAATGCGTTTTAAT
>JAUPFP010000288.1:0-43081 GCA_036925085.1 Brachycybe producta
TTAAAGTCTAAGGTTTAAAGTCTAAGGTTTAAAGTCTAAGGTTTAAAGTCTAAGGTTTAAAGTCTAAGGTTTAAAGTCTAAGGTTTAAAGTCTAAGGTTTAAAGTCTAAGGTTTAAAGTCTAAGGTTTAAAGTCTAAGGTTTAAAGTCTAAGGTTTAAAGTCTAAGGTTTAAAGTCTAAGGTTTAAAGTCTAAGGTTTAAAGTCTAAGGTTTAAAGTCTAAGGTTTAAAGTCTAAGGTTTAAAGTCTAAGGTTTAAAGTCTAAGGTTTAAAGTCTAAGGTTTAAAGTCTAAGGTTTAAAGTCTAAGGTTTAAAGTCTAAGGTTTTAAAGTCTAAGGTTTAAAGTCTAAGGTTTAAAGTCTAAGGTTTAAAGTCTAAGGTTTAAAGTCTAAGGTTTAAAGTCTAAGGTTTAAAGTCTAAGGTTTAAAGTCTAAGGTTTAAAGTCTAAGGTTTAAAGTCTAAGGTTTAAAGTCTAAGGTTTAAAGTCTAAGGTTTAAAGTCTAAGGTTTAAAGTCTAAGGTTTAAAGTCTAAGGTTTAAAGTCTAAGGTTTAAAGTCTAAGGTTTAAAGTCTAAGGTTTAAAGTCTAAGGTTTAAAGTCTAAGGTTTAAAGTCTAAGGTTTAAAGTCTAAGGTTTAAAGTCTAAGGTTTAAAGTCTAAGGTTTAAAGTCTAAGGTTTAAAGTCTAAGGTTTTAAAGTCTAAGGTTTAAAGTCTAAGGTTTAAAGTCTAAGGTTTAAAGTCTAAGGTTTAAAGTCTAAGGTTTAAAGTCTAAGGTTTTAAAGTCTAAGGTTTAAAGTCTAAGGTTTAAAGTCTAAGGTTTAAAGTCTAAGGTTTAAAGTCTAAGGTTTAAAGTCTAAGGTTTAAAGTCTAAGGTTTAAAGTCTAAGGTTTAAAGTCTAAGGTTTAAAGTCTAAGGTTTAAAGTCTAAGGTTTAAAGTCTAAGGTTTAAAGTCTAAGGTTTAAAGTCTAAGGTTTAAAGTCTAAGGTTTAAAGTCTAAGGTTTAAAGTCTAAGGTTTAAAGTCTAAGGTTTAAAGTCTAAGGTTTAAAGTCTAAGGTTTAAAGTCTAAGGTTTAAAGTCTAAGGTTTAAAGTCTAAGGTTTAAAGTCTAAGGTTTAAAGTCTAAGGTTTAAAGTCTAAGGTTTAAAGTCTAAGGTTTAAAGTCTAAGGTTTTAAAGTCTAAGGTTTAAAGTCTAAGGTTTAAAGTCTAAGGTTTAAAGTCTAAGGTTTAAAGTCTAAGGTTTAAAGTCTAAGGTTTAAAGTCTAAGGTTTAAAGTCTAAGGTTTAAAGTCTAAGGTTTAAAGTCTAAGGTTTAAAGTCTAAGGTTTAAAGTCTAAGGTTTAAAGTCTAAGGTTTAAAGTCTAAGGTTTAAAGTCTAAGGTTTAAAGTCTAAGGTTTAAAGTCTAAGGTTTAAAGTCTAAGGTTTAAAGTCTAAGGTTTAAAGTCTAAGGTTTAAAGTCTAAGGTTTAAAGTCTAAGGTTTAAAGTCTAAGGTTTAAAGTCTAAGGTTTAAAGTCTAAGGTTTAAAGTCTAAGGTTTAAAGTCTAAGGTTTAAAGTCTAAGGTTTAAAGTCTAAGGTTTAAAGTCTAAGGTTTAAAGTCTAAGGTTTAAAGTCTAAGGTTTAAAGTCTAAGGTTTAAAGTCTAAGGTTTAAAGTCTAAGGTTTAAAGTCTAAGGTTTAAAGTCTAAGGTTTAAAGTCTAGGGTTTAAAGTCTAAGGTTTAAAGTCTAAGGTTTAAAGTCTAGGGTTTAAAGTCTAGGGTTTAAAGTCTAGGGTTTAAAGTCTAGGGTTTAAAGTCTAGGGTTTAAAGTCTAGGGTTTAAAGTCTAGGGTTTAAAGTCTAGGGTTTAAAGTCTAGGGTTTAAAGTCTAGGGTTTAAAGTCTAGGGTTTAAAGTCTAGGGTTTAAAGTCTAGGGTTTAAAGTCTAGGGTTTAAAGTCTAGGGTTTAAAGTCTAGGGTTTAAAGTCTAGGGTTTAAAGTCTAGGGTTTAAAGTCTAGGGTTTAAAGTCTAGGGTTTAAAGTCTAGGGTTTAAAGTCTAGGGTTTAAAGTCTAGGGTTTAAAGTCTAGGGTTTAAAGTCTAGGGTTTAAAGTCTAGGGTTTAAAGTCTAGGGTTTAAAGTCTAGGGTTTAAAGTCTAGGGTTTAAAGTCTAGGGTTTAAAGTCTAGGGTTTAAAGTCTAGGGTTTAAAGTCTAGGGTTTAAAGTCTAGGGTTTAAAGTCTAGGTTTAAAGTCTAGGGTTTAAAGTCTAGGTTTAAAGTCTAGGGTTTAAAGTCTAGGGTTTAAAGTCTAAGGTTTAAAGTCTAGGGTTTAAAGTCTAGGGTTTAAAGTCTAAGGGTTTAAAGTCTATGGTTTAAAGTCTAGGTTTAAAGTCTAGGTTTAAAGTCTAGGTTTAAAGTCTAAGGTTTAAAGTCTAGGGTTTAAAGTCTAAGGTTTAAAGTCTAAGGTTTAAAGTCTAAGGTTTAAAGTCTAAGGTTTAAAGTCTAAGGTTTAAAGTCTAAGGTTTAAAGTCTAAGGTTTAAAGTCTAAGGTTTAAAGTCTAAGGTTTAAAGTCTAAGGTTTAAAGTCTAAGGTTTAAAGTCTAAGGTTTAAAGTCTAAGGTTTAAAGTCTAAGGTTTAAAGTCTAAGGTTTAAAGTCTAAGGTTTAAAGTCTAAGGTTTAAAGTCTAAGGTTTAAAGTCTAAGGTTTAAAGTCTAAGGTTTAAAGTCTAAGGTTTAAAGTCTAAGGTTTAAAGTCTAAGGTTTAAAGTCTAAGGTTTAAAGTCTAAGGTTTAAAGTCTAAGGTTTAAAGTCTAAGGTTTAAAGTCTAAGGTTTAAAGTCTAAGGTTTAAAGTCTAAGGTTTAAAGTCTAAGGTTTAAAGTCTAAGGTTTAAAGTCTAAGGTTTAAAGTCTAAGGTTTAAAGTCTAAGGTTTAAAGTCTAAGGTTTAAAGTCTAAGGTTTAAAGTCTAAGGTTTAAAGTCTAAGGTTTAAAGTCTAAGGTTTAAAGTCTAAGGTTTAAAGTCTAAGGTTTAAAGTCTAAGGTTTAAAGTCTAAGGTTTAAAGTCTAAGGTTTAAAGTCTAAGGTTTAAAGTCTAAGGTTTAAAGTCTAAGGTTTAAAGTCTAAGGTTTAAAGTCTAAGGTTTAAAGTCTAAGGTTTAAAGTCTAAGGTTTAAAGTCTAAGGTTTAAAGTCTAAGGTTTAAAGTCTAAGGTTTAAAGTCTAAGGTTTAAAGTCTAAGGTTTAAAGTCTAAGGTTTAAAGTCTAAGGTTTAAAGTCTAAGGTTTAAAGTCTAAGGTTTAAAGTCTAAGGTTTAAAGTCTAAGGTTTAAAGTCTAAGGTTTAAAGTCTAAGGTTTAAAGTCTAAGGTTTAAAGTCTAAGGTTTAAAGTCTAAGGTTTAAAGTCTAAGGTTTAAAGTCTAAGGTTTAAAGTCTAAGGTTTAAAGTCTAAGGTTTAAAGTCTAAGGTTTAAAGTCTAAGGTTTAAAGTCTAAGGTTTAAAGTCTAAGGTTTAAAGTCTAAGGTTTAAAGTCTAAGGTTTAAAGTCTAAGGTTTAAAGTTAAGGTTTAAAGTTTAAGGTTTAAAGTTTAAGGTTTAAAGTTTAAGGTTTAAAGTTTAAGGTTTAAAGTTTAAGGTTTAAAGTTTAAGGTTTAAAGTTTAAGGTTTAAAGTTTAAGGTTTAAAGTTTAAGGTTTAAAGTTTAAGGTTTAAAGTTTAAGGTTTAAAGTTTAAGGTTTAAAGTTTAAGGTTTAAAGTTTAAGGTTTAAAGTTTAAGGTTTAAAGTTTAAGGTTTAAAGTTTAAGGTTTAAAGTTTAAGGTTTAAAGTTTAAGGTTTAAAGTTTAAGGTTTAAAGTTTAAGGTTTAAAGTTTAAGGTTTAAAGTTTAAGGTTTAAAGTTTAAGGTTTAAAGTTTAAGGTTTAAAGTTTAAGGTTTAAAGTTTAAGGTTTAAAGTTTAAGGTTTAAAGTTTAAGGTTTAAAGTTTAAGGTTTAAAGTTTAAGGTTTAAAGTTTAAGGTTTAAAGTTTAAGGTTTAAAGTTTAAGGTTTAAAGTTTAAGGTTTAAAGTTTAAGGTTTAAAGTTTAAGGTTTAAAGTTTAAGGTTTAAAGTTTAAGGTTTAAAGTTTAAGGTTTAAAGTTTAAGGTTTAAAGTTAAGGTTTAAAGTTTAAGGTTTAAAGTTTAAGGTTTAAAGTTTAAGGTTTAAAGTTTAAGGTTTAAAGTTTAAGGTTTAAAGTTTAAGGTTTAAAGTTTAAGGTTTAAAGTTTAAGGTTTAAAGTTTAAGGTTTAAAGTTTAAGGTTTAAAGTTTAAGGTTTAAAGTTTAAGGTTTAAAGTTTAAGGTTTAAAGTTTAAGGTTTAAAGTTTAAGGTTTAAAGTTTAAGGTTTAAAGTTTAAGGTTTAAAGTTTAAGGTTTAAAGTTTAAGGTTTAAAGTTTAAGGTTTAAAGTTTAAGGTTTAAAGTTTAAGGTTTAAAGTTTAAGGTTTAAAGTTTAAGGTTTAAAGTTTAAGGTTTAAAGTTTAAGGTTTAAAGTTTAAGGTTTAAAGTTTAAGGTTTAAAGTTTAAGGTTTAAAGTTTAAGGTTTAAAGTTTAAGGTTTAAAGTTTAAGGTTTAAAGTTTAAGGTTTAAAGTTTAAGGTTTAAAGTTTAAGGTTTAAAGTTTAAGGTTTAAAGTTTAAGGTTTAAAGTTTAAGGTTTAAAGTTTAAGGTTTAAAGTTTAAGGTTTAAAGTTTAAGGTTTAAAGTTTAAGGTTTAAAGTTTAAGGTTTAAAGTTTAAGGTTTAAAGTTTAAGGTTTAAAGTTTAAGGTTTAAAGTTTAAGGTTTAAAGTTTAAGGTTTAAAGTTTAAGGTTTAAAGTTTAAGGTTTAAAGTTTAAGGTTTAAAGTTTAAGGTTTAAAGTTTAAGGTTTAAAGTTTAAGGTTTAAAGTTTAAGGTTTAAAGTTTAAGGTTTAAAGTTTAAGGTTTAAAGTTTAAGGTTTAAAGTTTAAGGTTTAAAGTTTAAGGTTTAAAGTTTAAGGTTTAAAGTTTAAGGTTTAAAGTTTAAGGTTTAAAGTTTAAGGTTTAAAGTTTAAGGTTTAAAGTTTAAGGTTTAAAGTTTAAGGTTTAAAGTTTAAGGTTTAAAGTTTAAGGTTTAAAGTTTAAGGTTTAAAGTTTAAGGTTTAAAGTTTAAGGTTTAAAGTTTAAGGTTTAAAGTTTAAGGTTTAAAGTTTAAGGTTTAAAGTTTAAGGTTTAAAGTTTAAGGTTTAAAGTTTAAGGTTTAAAGTTTAAGGTTTAAAGTTTAAGGTTTAAAGTTTAAGGTTTAAAGTTTAAGGTTTAAAGTTTAAGGTTTAAAGTTTAAGGTTTAAAGTTTAAGGTTTAAAGTTTAAGGTTTAAAGTTTAAGGTTTAAAGTTTAAGGTTTAAAGTTTAAGGTTTAAAGTTTAAGGTTTAAAGTTTAAGGTTTAAAGTTTAAGGTTTAAAGTTTAAGGTTTAAAGTTTAAGGTTTAAAGTTTAAGGTTTAAAGTTTAAGGTTTAAAGTTTAAGGTTTAAAGTTTAAGGTTTAAAGTTTAAGGTTTAAAGTTTAAGGTTTAAAGTTTAAGGTTTAAAGTTTAAGGTTTAAAGTTTAAGGTTTAAAGTTTAAGGTTTAAAG
The DNA here is from genome assembly GCA_036925085.1 of Brachycybe producta. NCBI lineage: Eukaryota > Metazoa > Arthropoda > Diplopoda > Playtdesmida > Andrognathidae > Brachycybe > Brachycybe producta. Next base: position 5,577 of record JAUPFP010000288.1, read on the forward strand.
TTTAAGGTTTAAAGTTTAAGGTTTAAAGTTTAAGGTTTAAAGTTTAAGGTTTAAAGTTTAAGGTTTAAAGTTTAAGGTTTAAAGTTTAAGGTTTAAAGTTTAAGGTTTAAAGTTTAAGGTTTAAAGTTTAAGGTTTAAAGTTTAAGGTTTAAAGTTTAAGGTTTAAAGTTTAAGGTTTAAAGTTTAAGGTTTAAAGTTTAAGGTTTAAAGTTTAAGGTTTAAAGTTTAAGGTTTAAAGTTTAAGGTTTAAAGTTTAAGGTTTAAAGTTTAAGGTTTAAAGTTTAAGGTTTAAAGTTTAAGGTTTAAAGTTTAAGGTTTAAAGTTTAAGGTTTAAAGTTTAAGGTTTAAAGTTTAAGGTTTAAAGTTTAAGGTTTAAAGTTTAAGGTTTAAAGTTTAAGGTTTAAAGTTTAAGGTTTAAAGTTTAAGGTTTAAAGTTTAAGGTTTAAAGTTTAAGGTTTAAAGTTTAAGGTTTAAAGTTTAAGGTTTAAAGTTTAAGGTTTAAAGTTTAAGGTTTAAAGTTTAAGGTTTAAAGTTTAAGGTTTAAAGTTTAAGGTTTAAAGTTTAAGGTTTAAAGTTTAAGGTTTAAAGTTTAAGGTTTAAAGTTTAAGGTTTTAAAGTTTAAGGTTTTAAAGTTTAAGGTTTAAAGTTTAAGGTTTAAAGTTTAAGGTTTAAAGTTTAAGGTTTAAAGTTTAAGGTTTAAAGTTTAAGGTTTAAAGTTTAAGGTTTAAAGTTTAAGGTTTAAAGTTTAAGGTTTAAAGTTTAAGGTTTAAAGTTTAAGGTTTAAAGTTTAAGGTTTAAAGTTTAAGGTTTAAAGTTTAAGGTTTAAAGTTTAAGGTTTAAAGTTTAAGGTTTAAAGTTTAAGGTTTAAAGTTTAAGGTTTAAAGTTTAAGGTTTAAAGTTTAAGGTTTAAAGTTTAAGGTTTAAAGTTTAAGGTTTAAAGTTTAAGGTTTAAAGTTTAAGGTTTAAAGTTTAAGGTTTAAAGTTTAAGGTTTAAAGTTTAAGGTTTTAAAGTTTAAGGTTTAAAGTTTAAGGTTTAAAGTTTAAGGTTTAAAGTTTAAGGTTTAAAGTTTAAGGTTTAAAGTTTAAGGTTTAAAGTTTAAGGTTTAAAGTTTAAGGTTTAAAGTTTAAGGTTTAAAGTTTAAGGTTTAAAGTTTAAGGTTTAAAGTTTAAGGTTTAAAGTTTAAGGTTTAAAGTTTAAGGTTTAAAGTTTAAGGTTTAAAGTTTAAGGTTTAAAGTTTAAGGTTTAAAGTTTAAGGTTTAAAGTTTAAGGTTTAAAGTTTAAGGTTTAAAGTTTAAGGTTTAAAGTTTAAGGTTTAAAGTTTAAGGTTTAAAGTTTAAGGTTTAAAGTTTAAGGTTTAAAGTTTAAGGTTTAAAGTTTAAGGTTTAAAGTTTAAGGTTTAAAGTTTAAGGTTTAAAGTTTAAGGTTTAAAGTTTAAGGTTTAAAGTTTAAGGTTTAAAGTTTAAGGTTTAAAGTTTAAGGTTTAAAGTTTAAGGTTTAAAGTTTAAGGTTTAAAGTTTAAGGTTTAAAGTTTAAGGTTTAAAGTTTAAGGTTTAAAGTTTAAGGTTTAAAGTTTAAGGTTTAAAGTTTAAGGTTTAAAGTTTAAGGTTTAAAGTTTAAGGTTTAAAGTTTAAGGTTTAAAGTTTAAGGTTTAAAGTTTAAGGTTTAAAGTTTAAGGTTTAAAGTTTAAGGTTTAAAGTTTAAGGTTTAAAGTTTAAGGTTTAAAGTTTAAGGTTTAAAGTTTAAGGTTTAAAGTTTAAGGTTTAAAGTTTAAGGTTTAAAGTTTAAGGTTTAAAGTTTAAGGTTTAAAGTTTAAGGTTTAAAGTTTAAGGTTTAAAGTTTAAGGTTTAAAGTTTAAGGTTTAAAGTTTAAGGTTTAAAGTTTAAGGTTTAAAGTTTAAGGTTTAAAGTTTAAGGTTTAAAGTTTAAGGTTTAAAGTTTAAGGTTTAAAGTTTAAGGTTTAAAGTTTAAGGTTTAAAGTTTAAGGTTTAAAGTTTAAGGTTTAAAGTTTAAGGTTTAAAGTTTAAGGTTTAAAGTTTAAGGTTTAAAGTTTAAGGTTTAAAGTTTAAGGTTTAAAGTTTAAGGTTTAAAGTTTAAGGTTTAAAGTTTAAGGTTTAAAGTTTAAGGTTTAAAGTTTAAGGTTTAAAGTTTAAGGTTTAAAGTTTAAGGTTTAAAGTTTAAGGTTTAAAGTTTAAGGTTTAAAGTTTAAGGTTTAAAGTTTAAGGTTTAAAGTTTAAGGTTTAAAGTTTAAGGTTTAAAGTTTAAGGTTTAAAGTTTAAGGTTTAAAGTTTAAGGTTTAAAGTTTAAGGTTTAAAGTTTAAGGTTTAAAGTTTAAGGTTTAAAGTTTAAGGTTTAAAGTTTAAGGTTTAAAGTTTAAGGTTTAAAGTTTAAGGTTTAAAGTTTAAGGTTTAAAGTTTAAGGTTTAAAGTTTAAGGTTTAAAGTTTAAGGTTTAAAGTTTAAGGTTTAAAGTTTAAGGTTTAAAGTTTAAGGTTTAAAGTTTAAGGTTTAAAGTTTAAGGTTTAAAGTTTAAGGTTTAAAGTTTAAGGTTTAAAGTTTAAGGTTTAAAGTTTAAGGTTTAAAGTTTAAGGTTTAAAGTTTAAGGTTTAAAGTTTAAGGTTTAAAGTTTAAGGTTTAAAGTTTAAGGTTTAAAGTTTAAGGTTTAAAGTTTAAGGTTTAAAGTTTAAGGTTTAAAGTTTAAGGTTTAAAGTTTAAGGTTTAAAGTTTAAGGTTTAAAGTTTAAGGTTTAAAGTTTAAGGTTTAAAGTTTAAGGTTTAAAGTTTAAGGTTTAAAGTTTAAGGTTTAAAGTTTAAGGTTTAAAGTTTAAGGTTTAAAGTTTAAGGTTTAAAGTTTAAGGTTTAAAGTTTAAGGTTTAAAGTTTAAGGTTTAAAGTTTAAGGTTTAAAGTTTAAGGTTTAAAGTTTAAGGTTTAAAGTTTAAGGTTTAAAGTTTAAGGTTTAAAGTTTAAGGTTTAAAGTTTAAGGTTTAAAGTTTAAGGTTTAAAGTTTAAGGTTTAAAGTTTAAGGTTTAAAGTTTAAGGTTTAAAGTTTAAGGTTTAAAGTTTAAGGTTTAAAGTTTAAGGTTTAAAGTTTAAGGTTTAAAGTTTAAGGTTTAAAGTTTAAGGTTTAAAGTTTAAGGTTTAAAGTTTAAGGTTTAAAGTTTAAGGTTTAAAGTTTAAGGTTTAAAGTTTAAGGTTTAAAGTTTAAGGTTTAAAGTTTAAGGTTTAAAGTTTAAGGTTTAAAGTTTAAGGTTTAAAGTTTAAGGTTTAAAGTTTAAGGTTTAAAGTTTAAGGTTTAAAGTTTAAGGTTTAAAGTTTAAGGTTTAAAGTTTAAGGTTTAAAGTTTAAGGTTTAAAGTTTAAGGTTTAAAGTTTAAGGTTTAAAGTTTAAGGTTTAAAGTTTAAGGTTTAAAGTTTAAGGTTTAAAGTTTAAGGTTTAAAGTTTAAGGTTTAAAGTTTAAGGTTTAAAGTTTAAGGTTTAAAGTTTAAGGTTTAAAGTTTAAGGTTTAAAGTTTAAGGTTTAAAGTTTAAGGTTTAAAGTTTAAGGTTTAAAGTTTAAGGTTTAAAGTTTAAGGTTTAAAGTTTAAGGTTTAAAGTTTAAGGTTTAAAGTTTAAGGTTTAAAGTTTAAGGTTTAAAGTTTAAGGTTTAAAGTTTAAGGTTTAAAGTTTAAGGTTTAAAGTTTAAGGTTTAAAGTTTAAGGTTTAAAGTTTAAGGTTTAAAGTTTAAGGTTTAAAGTTTAAGGTTTAAAGTTTAAGGTTTAAAGTTTAAGGTTTAAAGTTTAAGGTTTAAAGTTTAAGGTTTAAAGTTTAAGGTTTAAAGTTTAAGGTTTAAAGTTTAAGGTTTAAAGTTTAAGGTTTAAAGTTTAAGGTTTAAAGTTTAAGGTTTAAAGTTTAAGGTTTAAAGTTTAAGGTTTAAAGTTTAAGGTTTAAAGTTTAAGGTTTAAAGTTTAAGGTTTAAAGTTTAAGGTTTAAAGTTTAAGGTTTAAAGTTTAAGGTTTAAAGTTTAAGGTTTAAAGTTTAAGGTTTAAAGTTTAAGGTTTAAAGTTTAAGGTTTAAAGTTTAAGGTTTAAAGTTTAAGGTTTAAAGTTTAAGGTTTAAAGTTTAAGGTTTAAAGTTTAAGGTTTAAAGTTTAAGGTTTAAAGTTTAAGGTTTAAAGTTTAAGGTTTAAAGTTTAAGGTTTAAAGTTTAAGGTTTAAAGTTTAAGGTTTAAAGTTTAAGGTTTAAAGTTTAAGGTTTAAAGTTTAAGGTTTAAAGTTTAAGGTTTAAAGTTTAAGGTTTAAAGTTTAAGGTTTAAAGTTTAAGGTTTAAAGTTTAAGGTTTAAAGTTTAAGGTTTAAAGTTTAAGGTTTAAAGTTTAAGGTTTAAAGTTTAAGGTTTAAAGTTTAAGGTTTAAAGTTTAAGGTTTAAAGTTTAAGGTTTAAAGTTTAAGGTTTAAAGTTTAAGGTTTAAAGTTTAAGGTTTAAAGTTTAAGGTTTAAAGTTTAAGGTTTAAAGTTTAAGGTTTAAAGTTTAAGGTTTAAAGTTTAAGGTTTAAAGTTTAAGGTTTAAAGTTTAAGGTTTAAAGTTTAAGGTTTAAAGTTTAAGGTTTAAAGTTTAAGGTTTAAAGTTTAAGGTTTAAAGTTTAAGGTTTAAAGTTAAGGTTTAAAGTTTAAGGTTTAAAGTTTAAGGTTTAAAGTTTAAGGTTTAAAGTTTAAGGTTTAAAGTTTAAGGTTTAAAGTTTAAGGTTTAAAGTTTAAGGTTTAAAGTTTAAGGTTTAAAGTTTAAGGTTTAAAGTTTAAGGTTTAAAGTTTAAGGTTTAAAGTTTAAGGTTTAAAGTTTAAGGTTTAAAGTTTAAGGTTTAAAGTTTAAGGTTTAAAGTTTAAGGTTTAAAGTTTAAGGTTTAAAGTTTAAGGTTTAAAGTTTAAGGTTTAAAGTTTAAGGTTTAAAGTTTAAGGTTTAAAGTTTAAGGTTTAAAGTTTAAGGTTTAAAGTTTAAGGTTTAAAGTTTAAGGTTTAAAGTTTAAGGTTTAAAGTTTAAGGTTTAAAGTTTAAGGTTTAAAGTTTAAGGTTTAAAGTTTAAGGTTTAAAGTTTAAGGTTTAAAGTTTAAGGTTTAAAGTTTAAGGTTTAAAGTTTAAGGTTTAAAGTTTAAGGTTTAAAGTTTAAGGTTTAAAGTTTAAGGTTTAAAGTTTAAGGTTTAAAGTTTAAGGTTTAAAGTTTAAGGTTTAAAGTTTAAGGTTTAAAGTTTAAGGTTTAAAGTTTAAGGTTTAAAGTTTAAGGTTTAAAGTTTAAGGTTTAAAGTTTAAGGTTTAAAGTTTAAGGTTTAAAGTTTAAGGTTTAAAGTTTAAGGTTTAAAGTTTAAGGTTTAAAGTTTAAGGTTTAAAGTTTAAGGTTTAAAGTTTAAGGTTTAAAGTTTAAGGTTTAAAGTTTAAGGTTTAAAGTCTAAGGTTTAAAGTCTAAGGTTTAAAGTCTAAGGTTTAAAGTCTAAGGTTTAAAGTCTAAGGTTTAAAGTCTAAGGTTTAAAGTCTAAGGTTTAAAGTCTAAGGTTTAAAGTCTAAGGTTTAAAGTCTAAGGTTTAAAGTCTAAGGTTTAAAGTCTAAGGTTTAAAGTCTAAGGTTTAAAGTCTAAGGTTTAAAGTCTAAGGTTTAAAGTCTAAGGTTTAAAGTCTAAGGTTTAAAGTCTAAGGTTTAAAGTCTAAGGTTTAAAGTCTAAGGTTTAAAGTCTAAGGTTTAAAGTCTAAGGTTTAAAGCTTCAGGTTTAAAGTTTCAGGTTTAAAGTCTAAGGTTTAAAGCTTCAGGTTTAAAGCTTCAGGATTAAAGTTTCAGGTTTAAAGTTTCAGGTTTAAAGTTTCAGGTTTAAAGTTTAAGGTTTAAAGTTTCAGGTTTAAAGTTTCAGGTTTAAAGTTTCAGGTTTAAAGTTTCAGGTTTAAAGTTTCAGGTTTAAAGTTTCAGGTTTAAAGTTTCAGGTTTAAAGTTTCAGGTTTAAAGTTTAAGGTTTAAAGTTTAAGGTTTAAAGTTTAAGGTTTAAAGTTTAAGGTTTAAAGTTTAAGGTTTAAAGTTTAAGGTTTAAAGTTTAAGGTTTAAAGTTTAAGGTTTAAAGTTTAAGATTTAAAGTTTAAGGTTTAAAGTTTAAGGTTTAAAGTTTAAGGTTTAAAGTTTAAGGTTTAAAGTTTAAGGTTTAAAGTTTCAGGTTTAAAGTTTAAGGTTTAAAGTTTAAGGTTTAAAGTTTCAGGTTTAAAGTTTAAGGTTTAAAGTTTAAGGTTTAAAGTCTAAGGTTTAAAGTCTAAGGTTTAAAGTCTAAGGTTTAAAGTCTAAGGTTTAAAGTCTAAGGTTTAAAGTCTAAGGTTTAAAGTCTAAGGTTTAACGTCTAAGGTTTAAAGTCTAAGGTTTAAAGTCTAAGGTTTAAAGTTTAAGGTTTAAAGTTTAAGGTTTAAAGTCTAAGGTTTAAAGTCTAAGGTTTAAAGTCTAAGGTTTAAAGTCTAAGGTTTAAAGTCTAAGGTTTAAAGTTTAAGGTTTAAAGTCTAAGGTTTAAAGTCTAAGGTTTAAAGTCTAAGGTTTAAAGTCTAAGGTTTAAAGTCTAAGGTTTAAAGTCTAAGGTTTAAAGTCTAAGGTTTAAAGTCTAAGGTTTAAAGTCTAAGGTTTAAAGTCTAAGGTTTAAAGTCTAAGGTTTAAAGTCTAAGGTTTAAAGTCTAAGGTTTAAAGTCTAAGGTTTAAAGTCTAAGGTTTAAAGTCTAAGGTTTAAAGTCTAAGGTTTAAAGTCTAAGGTTTAAAGTCTAAGGTTTAAAGTCTAAGGTTTAAAGTCTAAGGTTTAAAGTCTAAGGTTTAAAGTCTAAGGTTTAAAGTCTAAGGTTTAAAGTCTAAGGTTTAAAGTCTAAGGTTTAAAGTCTAAGGTTTAAAGTCTAAGGTTTAAAGTCTAAGGTTTAAAATCTATGGTTTAAAGTCTAAGGTTTAAAGTCTAAGGTTTAAAGTCTAAGGTTTAAAGTCTAAGGTTTAAAGTATAAGGTTTAAAGTCTAAGGTTTAAAGTCTAAGGTTTAAAGTCTAAGGTTTAAAGTCTAAGGTTTAAAGTCTAAGGTTTAAAGTCTAAGGTTTAAAGTCTAAGGTTTAAAGTCTAAGGTTTAAAGTCTAAGGTTTAAAGTCTAAGGTTTAAAGTCTAAGGTTTAAAGTCTAAGGTTTAAAGTCTAAGGTTTAAAGTCTAAGGTTTAAAGTCTAAGGTTTAAAGTCTAAGGTTTAAAGTCTAAGGTTTAAAGTCTAAGGTTTAAAGTCTAAGGTTTAAAGTCTAAGGTTTAAAGTCTAAGGTTTAAAGTCTAAGGTTTAAAGTCTAAGGTTTAAAGTCTAAGGTTTAAAGTCTAAAGTTTAAAGTCTAAGGTTTAAAGTCTAAGGTTTAAAGTCTAAGGTTTAAAGTCTAAGGTTTAAAGTCTAAGGTTTAAAGTCTAAGGTTTAAAGTCTAAGGTTTAAAGTCTAAGGTTTAAAGTCTAAGGTTTAAAGTCTAAGGTTTAAAGTCTAAGGTTTAAAGTCTAAGGTTTAAAGTCTAAGGTTTAAAATCTAAGGTTTAAAGTCTAAGGTTTAAAGTCTAAGGTTTAAAGTCTAAGGTTTAAAGTCTAAGGTTTAAAGTCTAAGGTTTAAAGTCTAAGGTTTAAAGTCTAAGGTTTAAAGTCTAAGGTTTAAAGTCTAAGGTTTAAAGTCTAAGGTTTAAAGTCTAAGGTTTAAAGTCTAAGGTTTAAAGTTTAAGGTTTAAAGTTTAAGGTTTAAAGTTTAAGGTTTAAAGTCTAAGGTTTAAAGTTTAAGGTTTAAAGTTTAAGGTTTAAAGTTTAAGGTTTAAAGTTTAAGGTTTAAAGTTTAAGGTTTAAAGTTTAAGGTTTAAAGTTTAAGGTTTAAAGTTTAAGGTTTAAAGTTTAAGGTTTAAAGTTTAAGGTTTAAAGTTTAAGGTTTAAAGTTTAAGGTTTAAAGTTTAAGGTTTAAAGTTTAAGGTTTAAAGTTTAAGGTTTAAAGTTTAAGGTTTAAAGTTTAAGGTTTAAAGTTTAACGTTTAAAGTTTAAGGTTTAAAGTTTAAGGTTTAAAGTTTAACGTTTAAAGTTTAAGGTTTAAAGTTTAAGGTTTAAAGTTTAACGTTTAAAGTTTAAGGTTTAAAGTTTAAGGTTTAAAGTTTAAGGTTTAAAGTTTAAGGTTTAAAGTTTAAGGTTTAAAGTTTAAGGTTTAAAGTTTAAGGTTTAAAGTTTAAGGTTTAAAGTTTAAGGTTTAAAGTTTAAGGTTTAAAGTTTAAGGTTTAAAGTTTAAGGTTTAAAGTTTAAGGTTTAAAGTTTAAGGTTTAAAGTTTAAGGTTTAAAGTTTAAGGTTTAAAGTTTAAGGTTTAAAGTTTAAGGTTTAAAGTTTAAGGTTTAAAATTTAAGGTTTAAAGTTTAAGGTTTAAAGTTTAAGGTTTAAAGTTTAAGGTTTAAAGTTTAAGGTTTAAAGTTTAAGGTTTAAAGTTTAAGGTTTAAAGTTTAAGGTTTAAAGTTTAAGGTTTAAAGTTTAAGGTTTAAAGTTTAAGGTTTAAAGTTTAAGGTTTAAAGTTTAAGGTTTAAAGTTTAAGGTTTAAAGTTTAAGGTTTAAAGTTTAAGGTTTAAAGTTTAAGGTTTAAAGTTTAAGGTTTAAAGTTTAAGGTTTAAAGTTTAAGGTTTAAAGTTTAAGGTTTAAAGTTTAAGGTTTAAAGTTTAAGGTTTAAAGTTTAAGGTTTAAAGTTTAAGGTTTAAAGTTTAAGGTTTAAAGTTTAAGGTTTAAAGTTTAAGGTTTAAAGTTTAAGGTTTAAAGTTTAAGGTTTAAAGTTTAAGGTTTAAAGTTTAAGGTTTAAAGTTTAAGGTTTAAAGTTTAAGGTTTAAAGTTTAAGGTTTAAAGTTTAAGGTTTAAAGTTTAAGGTTTAAAGTTTAAGGTTTATAGTTTAAGGTTTAAAGTTTAAGGTTTAAAGTTTAAGGTTTAAAGTTTAAGGTTTAAAGTTTAAGGTTTAAAGTTTAAGGTTTATAGTTTAAGGTTTAAAGTTTAAGGTTTAAAGTTTAAGGTTTAAAGTTTAAGGTTTACAGTTTAAGGTTTATAGTTTAAGGTTTAAAGTTTAAGGTTTAAAGTTTAAGGTTTAAAGTTTAAGGTTTACAGTTTAAGGTTTATAGTTTAAGGTTTAAAGTTTAAGGTTTAAAGTTTAAGGTTTACAGTTTAAGGTTTAAAGTTTAAGGTTTAAAGTTTAAGGTTTAAAGTTTAAGGTTTATAGTTTAAGGTTTAAAGTTTAAGGTTTAAAGTTTAAGGTTTAAAGTTTAAGGTTTACAGTTTAAGGTTTATAGTTTAAGGTTTAAAGTTTAAGGTTTAAAGTTTAAGGTTTACAGTTTAAGGTTTACAGTTTAAGGTTTACAGTTTAAGGTTTACAGTTTAAGGTTTACAGTTTAAGGTTTACAGTTTAAGGTTTAAAGTTTAAGGTTTAAAGTTTTAAGTTTACAGTTTAAGGTTTAAAGTTTAAGGTTTAAAGTTTAAGGTTTAAAGTTTAAGGTTTACAGTTTAAGGTTTACAGTTTAAGGTTTAAAGTTTAAGGTTTAAAGTTTAAGGTTTACAGTTTAAGGTTTACAGTTTAAGGTTTAAAGTTTAAGGTTTACAGTTTAAGGTTTAAAGTTTAAGGTTTAAAGTTTAATTTTTAAAGTTTAAGGTTTAAAGTTTAAGGTTTAAAGTTTAATTTTTAAAGTTTAAGGTTTAAAGTTTAAGGTTTAAAGTTTAATTTTTAAAGTTTAAGGTTTAAAGTTTAAGGTTTAAAGTTTAAGGTCTAAAGTTTAAGGTCTAAAGTTTAACGTTTAAAGTTTAAGGTTTAAAGTTTAAGGTTTAAAGTTTAAGGTTTAAAGTTTAAGGTTTAAAGTTTAAGGTTTAAAGTTTAAGGTTTAAAGTTTAAGGTTTAAAGTTTAAGGTTTAAAGTTTAAGGTTTAAAGTTTAAGGTTTAAAGTTTAAGGTTTAAAGTTTAAGGTTTAAAGTTTAAGGTTTAAAGTTTAAGGTTTAAAGTTTAAGGTTTAAAGTTTAAGGTTTAAAGTTTAAGGTTTAAAGTTTAAGGTTTAAAGTTTAAGGTTTAAAGTTTAAGGTTTAAAGTTTAAGGTTTAAAGTTTAAGGTTTAAAGTTTAAGGTTTAAAGTTTAAGGTTTAAAGTTTAAGGTTTAAAGTTTAAGGTTTAAAGTTTAAGGTTTAAAGTTTAAGGTTTAAAGTTTAAGGTTTAAAGTTTAAGGTTTAAAGTTTAAGGTTTAAAGTTTAAGGTTTAAAGTTTAAGGTTTAAAGTTTAAGGTTTAAAGTTTAAGGTTTAAAGTTTAAGGTTTAAAGTTTAAGGTTTAAAGTTTAAGGTTTAAAGTTTAAGGTTTAAAGTTTAAGGTTTAAAGTTTATGGTTTAAAGTTTAAGGTTTAAAGTTTAAGGTTTAAAGTTTAAGGTTTAAAGTTTAAGGTTTAAAGTTTAAGGTTTAAAGTTTAAGGTTTAAAGTTTAAGGTTTAAAGTTTAAGGTTTATAGTTTAAGGTTTAAAGTTTAAGGTTTAAAGTTTAAGGTTTAAAGTTTAAGGTTTAAAGTTTAAGGTTTAAAGTTTAAGGTTTATAGTTTAAGGTTTAAAGTTTAAGGTTTAAAGTTTAAGGTTTAAAGTTTAAGGTTTACAGTTTAAGGTTTATAGTTTAAGGTTTAAAGTTTAAGGTTTAAAGTTTAAGGTTTAAAGTTTAAGGTTTACAGTTTAAGGTTTATAGTTTAAGGTTTAAAGTTTAAGGTTTAAAGTTTAAGGTTTAAAGTTTAAGGTTTAAAGTTTAAGGTTTAAAGTTTAAGGTTTAAAGTTTAAGGTTTAAAGTTTAAGGTTTAAAGTTTAAAGTTTAAAGTTTAAGGTTTAAAGTTTAAGGTTTAAAGTTTAAGGTTTATAGTTTAAGGTTTAAAGTTTAAGGTTTAAAGTTTAAGGTTTAAAGTTTAAGGTTTACAGTTTAAGGTTTATAGTTTAAGGTTTAAAGTTTAAGGTTTAAAGTTTAAGGTTTACAGTTTAAGGTTTACAGTTTAAGGTTTACAGTTTAAGGTTTACAGTTTAAGGTTTACAGTTTAAGGTTTACAGTTTAAGGTTTACAGTTTAAGGTTTACAGTTTAAGGTTTACAGTTTAAGGTTTAAAGTTTAAGGTTTACAGTTTAAGGTTTAAAGTTTAAGGTTTAAAGTTTAAGGTTTAAAGTTTAAGGTTTACAGTTTAAGGTTTACAGTTTAAGGTTTAAAGTTTAAGGTTTACAGTTTAAGGTTTAAAGTTTAAGGTTTAAAGTTTAATTTTTAAAGTTTAAGGTTTAAAGTTTAAGGTTTAAAGTTTAATTTTTAAAGTTTAAGGTTTAAAGTTTAAGGTTTAAAGTTTAAGGTTTAAAGTTTAAGGTTTAAAGTTTAAGGTTTAAAGTTTAAGGTTTAAAGTTTAAGGTTTAAAGTTTAAGGTTTAAAGTTTAAGGTTTAAAGTTTAAGGTCTAAAGTTTAAGGTCTAAAGTTTAAGGTCTAAAGTTTAAGGTCTAAAGTTTAAGGTCTAAAGTTTAAGGTCTAAAGTTTAAGGTCTAAAGTTTAAGGTCTAAAGTTTAAGGTCTAACGTTTAAGGTCTAACGTTTAAGGTCTAACGTTTAAGGTCTAACGTTTAAGGTCTAACGTTTAAAGTCTAAAGTTTAAGGTCTAAAGTTTAAGGTCTAAAGTTTAAGGTCTAAAGTTTAAGGTCTAAAGTTTAAGGTCTAAAGTTTAAGGTCTAAAGTTTAAGGTCTAAAGTTTAAGGTCTAAAGTTTAAGGTCTAAAGTTTAAGGTCTAAAGTTTAAGGTCTAAAGTTTAAGGTCTAAAGTTTAAGGTCTAAAGTTTAAGGTCTAAAGTTTAAGGTCTAAAGTTTAAGGTCTAAAGTTTAAGGTCTAAAGTTTAAGGTCTAAAGTTTAAGGTCTAAAGTTTAAGGTCTAAAGTTTAAGGTCTAAAGTTTAAGGTCTAAAGTTTAAGGTCTAAAGTTTAAGGTCTAAAGTTTAAGGTCTAAAGTTTAAGGTCTAAAGTTTAAGGTCTAAAGTTTAAGGTCTAAAGTTTAAGGTCTAAAGTTTAAGGTCTAAAGTTTAAGGTCTAAAGTTTAAGGTCTAATGTTTAAGGTCTAAAGTTTAAGGTCTAAAGTTTAAGGTCTAAAGTTTAAGGTCTAAAGTTTAAGGTCTAAAGTTTAAGGTCTAAAGTTTAAGGTCTAAAGTTTAAGGTCTAAAGTTTAAGGTCTAAAGTTTAAGGTCTAAAGTTTAAGGTCTAAAGTTTAAGGTCTAAAGTTTAAGGTCTAAAGTTTAAGGTCTAAAGTTTAAGGTCTAAAGTTTAAGGTCTAAAGTTTAAGGTCTAAAGTTTAAGGTCTAAAGTTTAAGATCTAAAGTTTAAGGTCTAAAGTTTAAGGTCTAAAGTTTAAGGTCTAAAGTTTAAGGTCTAAAGTTTAAGGTCTAAAGTTTAAGATCTAAAGTTTAAGGTCTAAAGTTTAAGGTCTAAAGTTTAAGGTCTAAAGTTTAAGGTCTAAAGTTTAAGGTCTAAAGTTTAAGGTTTAAAGTTTAAGGTCCAAAGTTTAAGGTCTAAAGTTTAAGGTTTAAAGTTTAAGGTTTAAAGTTTAAGGTTCAAAGTTTAAGGTCTAAAGTTTAAGGTCTAAAGTTTAAGGTTTAAAGTTTAAGGTTCAAAGTTTAAGGTTCAAAGTTTAAGGTTCAAAGTTTAAGGTTCAAAGTTTAAGGTTTAAAGTTTAAGGTTTAAAGTTTAAGGTTTACAGTTTAAGGTTTATAGTTTAAGGTTTAAAGTTTAAGGTTTAAAGTTTAAGGTTTAAAGTTTAAGGTTTAAAGTTTAAGGTTTAAAGTTTATGGTTTAAAGTTTAAGGTTTAAAGTTTAAGGTTTAAAGTTTAAGGTTTAAAGTTTAAGGTTTAAAGTTTAAGGTTTAAAGTTTAAGGTTTAAAGTTTAAGGTTTAAAGTTTAAGGTTTATAGTTTAAGGTTTAAAGTTTAAGGTTTAAAGTTTAAGGTTTAAAGTTTAAGGTTTAAAGTTTAAGGTTTAAAGTTTAAGGTTTAAAGTTTAAGGTTTATAGTTTAAGGTTTAAAGTTTAAGGTTTAAAGTTTAAGGTTTAAAGTTTAAGGTTTAAAGTTTAAGGTTTACAGTTTAAGGTTTATAGTTTAAGGTTTAAAGTTTAAGGTTTAAAGTTTAAGGTTTAAAGTTTAAGGTTTACAGTTTAAGGTTTATAGTTTAAGGTTTAAAGTTTAAGGTTTAAAGTTTAAGGTTTAAAGTTTAAGGTTTAAAGTTTAAGGTTTAAAGTTTAAGGTTTAAAGTTTAAGGTTTAAAGTTTAAGGTTTATAGTTTAAGGTTTAAAGTTTAAGGTTTAAAGTTTAAGGTTTAAAGTTTAAGGTTTACAGTTTAAGGTTTATAGTTTAAGGTTTAAAGTTTAAGGTTTAAAGTTTAAGGTTTAAAGTTTAAGGTTTACAGTTTAAGGTTTACAGTTTAAGGTTTACAGTTTAAGGTTTACAGTTTAAGGTTTACAGTTTAAGGTTTACAGTTTAAGGTTTACAGTTTAAGGTTTACAGTTTAAGGTTTAAAGTTTAAGGTTTAAAGTTTAAGGTTTACAGTTTAAGGTTTAAAGTTTAAGGTTTAAAGTTTAAGGTTTAAAGTTTAAGGTTTACAGTTTAAGGTTTACAGTTTAAGGTTTAAAGTTTAAGGTTTACAGTTTAAGGTTTAAAGTTTAAGGTTTAAAGTTTAATTTTTAAAGTTTAAGGTTTAAAGTTTAAGGTTTAAAGTTTAATTTTTAAAGTTTAAGGTTTAAAGTTTAAGGTTTAAAGTTTAAGGTCTAAAGTTTAAGGTCTAAAGTTTAAGGTCTAAAGTTTAAGGTCTAAAGTTTAAGGTCTAAAGTTTAAGGTCTAAAGTTTAAGGTCTAACGTTTAAGGTCTAACGTTTAAGGTCTAACGTTTAAGGTCTAACGTTTAAGGTCTAACGTTTAAGGTCTAACGTTTAAGGTCTAACGTTTAAGGTCTAAAGTTTAAGGTCTAAAGTTTAAGGTCTAAAGTTTAAGGTCTAAAGTTTAAGGTCTAAAGTTTAAGGTCTAAAGTTTAAGGTCTAAAGTTTAAGGTCTAAAGTTTAAGGTCTAAAGTTTAAGGTCTAAAGTTTAAGGTCTAAAGTTTAAGGTCTAAAGTTTAAGGTCTAAAGTTTAAGGTCTAAAGTTTAAGGTCTAAAGTTTAAGGTCTAAAGTTTAAGGTCTAAAGTTTAAGGTCTAAAGTTTAAGGTCTAAAGTTTAAGGTCTAAAGTTTAAGGTCTAAAGTTTAAGGTCTAAAGTTTAAGGTCTAAAGTTTAAGGTCTAAAGTTTAAGGTCTAAAGTTTAAGGTCTAAAGTTTAAGGTCTAAAGTTTAAGGTCTAAAGTTTAAGGTCTAAAGTTTAAGGTCTAAAGTTTAAGGTCTAAAGTTTAAGGTCTAAAGTTTAAGGTCTAAAGTTTAAGGTCTAAAGTTTAAGGTCTAAAGTTTAAGGTCTAAAGTTTAAGGTCTAAAGTTTAAGGTCTAAAGTTTAAGGTCTAAAGTTTAAGGTCTAAAGTTTAAGGTCTAAAGTTTAAGGTCTAAAGTTTAAGGTCTAAAGTTTAAGGTCTAAAGTTTAAGATCTAAAGTTTAAGGTCTAAAGTTTAAGGTCTAAAGTTTAAGGTCTAAAGTTTAAGGTCTAAAGTTTAAGGTCTAAAGTTTAAGATCTAAAGTTTAAGGTCTAAAGTTTAAGGTCTAAAGTTTAAGGTCTAAAGTTTAAGGTCTAAAGTTTAAGGTCTAAAGTTTAAGGTTTAAAGTTTAAGGTCCAAAGTTTAAGGTTTAAAGTTTAAGGTCCAAAGTTTAAGGTCTAAAGTTTAAGGTTTAAAGTTTAAGGTTTAAAGTTTAAGGTTTAAAGTTTAAGGTTTAAAGTTTAAGGTTCAAAGTTTAAGGTCTAAAGTTTAAGGTCTAAAGTTTAAGGTTTAAAGTTTAAGGTTCAAAGTTTAAGGTTCAAAGTTTAAGGTTCAAAGTTTAAGGTTCAAAGTTTAAGGTTTAAAGTTTAAGGTTTAAAGTTTAAGGTTCAAAGTTTAAGGTTCAAAGTTTAAGGTTTAAAGTTTAAGGTTTAAAGTTTAAGGTCTAAAGTTTAAGGTCTAAAGTTTAAGGTTTAAAGTTTAAGGTTTAAAGTTTAAGGTTTAAAGTTTAAGGTCTAAAGTTTAAGGTCTAAAGTTTAAGGTTTAAAGTTTAAGGTTTAAAGTTTAAGGTTTAAAGTTTAAGGTTTAAAGTTTAAGGTTTAAAGTTTAAGGTTTAAAGTTTAAGGTTTAAAGTTTAAGGTTTAAAGTTTAAGGTTTAAAGTTTAAGGTTTAAAGTTTAAGGTTTAAAGTTTAAGGTTTAAAGTTTAAGGTTTAAAGTTTAAGGTTTAAAGTTTAAGGTTTAAAGTTTAAGGTTTAAAGTTTAAGGTTTAAAGTTTAAGGTTTAAAGTTTAAGGTTTAAAGTTTAAGGTTTAAAGTTTAAGGTTTAAAGTTTAAGGTTTAAAGTTTAAGGTTTAAAGTTTAAGGTTTAAAGTTTAAGGTTTAAAGTTTAAGGTTTAAAGTTTAAGGTTTAAAGTTTAAGGTTTAAAGTTTAAGGTTTAAAGTTTAAGGTTTAAAGTTTAAGGTCTAAAGTTTAAGGTCTAAAGTTTAAGGTCTAAAGTTTAAGGTCTAAAGTTTAAGATCTAAAGTTTAAGGTCTAAAGTTTAAGGTCTAAAGTTTAAGGTCTAAAGTTTAAGGTCTAAAGTTTAAGGTCTAAAGTTTAAGGTTTAAAGTTTAAGGTCCAAAGTTTAAGGTCTAAAGTTTAAGGTTTAAAGTTTAAGGTTTAAAGTTTAAGGTTTAAAGTTTAAGGTTCAAAGTTTAAGGTCTAAAGTTTAAGGTCTAAAGTTTAAGGTTTAAAGTTTAAGGTTCAAAGTTTAAGGTTCAAAGTTTAAGGTTCAAAGTTTAAGGTTCAAAGTTTAAGGTTTAAAGTTTAAGGTTTAAAGTTTAAGGTTCAAAGTTTAAGGTTCAAAGTTTAAGGTTTAAAGTTTAAGGTTTAAAGTTTAAGGTCTAAAGTTTAAGGTCTAAAGTTTAAGGTTTAAAGTTTAAGGTTTAAAGTTTAAGGTTTAAAGTTTAAGGTCTAAAGTTTAAGGTCTAAAGTTTAAGGTTTAAAGTTTAAGGTTTAAAGTTTAAGGTTTAAAGTTTAAGGTTTAAAGTTTAAGGTTTAAAGTTTAAGGTTTAAAGTTTAAGGTTTAAAGTTTAAGGTTTAAAGTTTAAGGTTTAAAGTTTAAGGTTTAAAGTTTAAGGTTTAAAGTTTAAGGTTTAAAGTTTAAGGTTTAAAGTTTAAGGTTTAAAGTTTAAGGTTTAAAGTTTAAGGTTTAAAGTTTAAGGTTTAAAGTTTAAGGTTTAAAGTTTAAGGTTTAAAGTTTAAGGTTTAAAGTTTAAGGTTTAAAGTTTAAGGTTTAAAGTTTAAGGTTTAAAGTTTAAGGTTTAAAGTTTAAGGTTTAAAGTTTAAGGTTTAAAGTTTAAGGTTTAAAGTTTAAGGTTTAAAGTTTAAGGTTTAAAGTTTAAGGTTTAAAGTTTAAGGTTTAAAGTTTAAGGTTTAAAGTTTAAGGTTTAAAGTTTAAGGTTTAAAGTTTAAGGTTTAAAGTTTAAGGTTTAAAGTTTAAGGTTTAAAGTTTAAGGTTTAAAGTTTAAGGTTTAAAGTTTAAGGTTTAAAGTTTAAGGTTTAAAGTTTAAGGTTTAAAGTTTAAGGTTTAAAGTTTAAGGTTTAAAGTTTAAGGTTTAAAGTTTAAGGTTTAAAGTTTAAGGTTTAAAGTTTAAGGTTTAAAGTTTAAGGTTTAAAGTTTAAGGTTTAAAGTTTAAGGTTTAAAGTTTAAGGTTTAAAGTTTAAGGTTTAAAGTTTAAGGTTTAAAGTTTAAGGTTTAAAGTTTAAGGTTTAAAGTTTAAGGTTTAAAGTTTAAGGTTTAAAGTTTAAGGTTTAAAGTTTAAGGTTTAAAGTTTAAGGTTTAAAGTTTAAGGTTTAAAGTTTAAGGTTTAAAGTTTAAGGTTTAAAGTTTAAGGTTTAAAGTTTAAGGTTTAAAGTTTAAGGTTTAAAGTTTAAGGTTTAAAGTTTAAGGTTTAAAGTTTAAGGTTTAAAGTTTAAGGTTTAAAGTTTAAGGTTTAAAGTTTAAGGTTTAAAGTTTAAGGTTTAAAGTTTAAGGTTTAAAGTTTAAGGTTTAAAGTTTAAGGTTTAAAGTTTAAGGTTTAAAGTTTAAGGTTTAAAGTTTAAGGTTTAAAGTTTAAGGTTTAAAGTTTAAGGTTTAAAGTTTAAGGTTTAAAGTTTAAGGTTTAAAGTTTAAGGTTTAAAGTTTAAGGTTTAAAGTTTAAGGTTTAAAGTTTAAGGTTTAAAGTTTAAGGTTTAAAGTTTAAGGTTTAAAGTTTAAGGTTTAAAGTTTAAGGTTTAAAGTTTAAGGTTTAAAGTTTAAGGTTTAAAGTTTAAGGTTTAAAGTTTAAGGTTTAAAGTTTAAGGTTTAAAGTTTAAGGTTTAAAGTTTAAGGTTTAAAGTTTAAGGTTTAAAGTTTAAGGTTTAAAGTTTAAGGTTTAAAGTTTAAGGTTTAAAGTTTAAGGTTTAAAGTTTAAGGTTTAAAGTTTAAGGTTTAAAGTTTAAGGTTTAAAGTTTAAGGTTTAAAGTTTAAGGTTTAAAGTTTAAGGTTTAAAGTTTAAGGTTTAAAGTTTAAGGTTTAAAGTTTAAGGTTTAAAGTTTAAGGTTTAAAGTTTAAGGTTTAAAGTTTAAGGTTTAAAGTTTAAGGTTTAAAGTTTAAGGTTTAAAGTTTAAGGTTTAAAGTTTAAGGTTTAAAGTTTAAGGTTTAAAGTTTAAGGTTTAAAGTTTAAGGTTTAAAGTTTAAGGTTTAAAGTTTAAGGTTTAAAGTTTAAGGTTTAAAGTTTAAGGTTTAAAGTTTAAGGTTTAAAGTTTAAGGTTTAAAGTTTAAGGTTTAAAGTTTAAGGTTTAAAGTTTAAGGTTTAAAGTTTAAGGTTTAAAGTTTAAGGTTTAAAGTTTAAGGTTTAAAGTTTAAGGTTTAAAGTTTAAGGTTTAAAGTTTAAGGTTTAAAGTTTAAGGTTTAAAGTTTAAGGTTTAAAGTTTAAGGTTTAAAGTTTAAGGTTTAAAGTTTAAGGTTTAAAGTTTAAGGTTTAAAGTTTAAGGTTTAAAGTTTAAGGTTTAAAGTTTAAGGTTTAAAGTTTAAGGTTTAAAGTTTAAGGTTTAAAGTTTAAGGTTTAAAGTTTAAGGTTTAAAGTTTAAGGTTTAAAGTTTAAGGTTTAAAGTTTAAGGTTTAAAGTTTAAGGTTTAAAGTTTAAGGTTTAAAGTTTAAGGTTTAAAGTTTAAGGTTTAAAGTTTAAGGTTTAAAGTTTAAGGTTTAAAGTTTAAGGTTTAAAGTTTAAGGTTTAAAGTTTAAGGTTTAAAGTTTAAGGTTTAAAGTTTAAGGTTTAAAGTTTAAGGTTTAAAGTTTAAGGTTTAAAGTTTAAGGTTTAAAGTTTAAGGTTTAAAGTTTAAGGTTTAAAGTTTAAGGT
The DNA here is from genome assembly GCA_036925085.1 of Brachycybe producta. Lineage (NCBI taxonomy): Eukaryota > Metazoa > Arthropoda > Diplopoda > Playtdesmida > Andrognathidae > Brachycybe > Brachycybe producta. The sequence continues at coordinate 24,039 of JAUPFP010000288.1, forward strand.
TTAAAGTTTAAGGTTTAAAGTTTAAGGTTTAAAGTTTAAGGTTTAAAGTTTAAGGTTTAAAGTTTAAGGTTTAAAGTTTAAGGTTTAAAGTTTAAGGTTTAAAGTTTAAGGTTTAAAGTTTAAGGTTTAAAGTTTAAGGTTTAAAGTTTAAGGTTTAAAGTTTAAGGTTTAAAGTTTAAGGTTTAAAGTTTAAGGTTTAAAGTTTAAGGTTTAAAGTTTAAGGTTTAAAGTTTAAGGTTTAAAGTTTAAGGTTTAAAGTTTAAGGTTTAAAGTTTAAGGTTTAAAGTTTAAGGTTTAAAGTTTAAGGTTTAAAGTTTAAGGTTTAAAGTTTAAGGTTTAAAGTTTAAGGTTTAAAGTTTAAGGTTTAAAGTTTAAGGTTTAAAGTTTAAGGTTTAAAGTTTAAGGTTTAAAGTTTAAGGTTTAAAGTTTAAGGTTTAAAGTTTAAGGTTTAAAGTTTAAGGTTTAAAGTTTAAGGTTTAAAGTTTAAGGTTTAAAGTTTAAGGTTTAAAGTTTAAGGTTTAAAGTTTAAGGTTTAAAGTTTAAGGTTTAAAGTTTAAGGTTTAAAGTTTAAGGTTTAAAGTTTAAGGTTTAAAGTTTAAGGTTTAAAGTTTAAGGTTTAAAGTTTAAGGTTTAAAGTTTAAGGTTTAAAGTTTAAGGTTTAAAGTTTAAGGTTTAAAGTTTAAGGTTTAAAGTTTAAGGTTTAAAGTTTAAGGTTTAAAGTTTAAGGTTTAAAGTTTAAGGTTTAAAGTTTAAGGTTTAAAGTTTAAGGTTTAAAGTTTAAGGTTTAAAGTTTAAGGTTTAAAGTTTAAGGTTTAAAGTTTAAGGTTTAAAGTTTAAGGTTTAAAGTTTAAGGTTTAAAGTTTAAGGTTTAAAGTTTAAGGTTTAAAGTTTAAGGTTTAAAGTTTAAGGTTTAAAGTTTAAGGTTTAAAGTTTAAGGTTTAAAGTTTAAGGTTTAAAGTTTAAGGTTTAAAGTTTAAGGTTTAAAGTTTAAGGTTTAAAGTTTAAGGTTTAAAGTTTAAGGTTTAAAGTTTAAGGTTTAAAGTTTAAGGTTTAAAGTTTAAGGTTTAAAGTTTAAGGTTTAAAGTTTAAGGTTTAAAGTTTAAGGTTTAAAGTTTAAGGTTTAAAGTTTAAGGTTTAAAGTTTAAGGTTTAAAGTTTAAGGTTTAAAGTTTAAGGTTTAAAGTTTAAGGTTTAAAGTTTAAGGTTTAAAGTTTAAGGTTTAAAGTTTAAGGTTTAAAGTTTAAGGTTTAAAGTTTAAGGTTTAAAGTTTAAGGTTTAAAGTTTAAGGTTTAAAGTTTAAGGTTTAAAGTTTAAGGTTTAAAGTTTAAGGTTTAAAGTTTAAGGTTTAAAGTTTAAGGTTTAAAGTTTAAGGTTTAAAGTTTAAGGTTTAAAGTTTAAGGTTTAAAGTTTAAGGTTTAAAGTTTAAGGTTTAAAGTTTAAGGTTTAAAGTTTAAGGTTTAAAGTTTAAGGTTTAAAGTTTAAGGTTTAAAGTTTAAGGTTTAAAGTTTAAGGTTTAAAGTTTAAGGTTTAAAGTTTAAGGTTTAAAGTTTAAGGTTTAAAGTTTAAGGTTTAAAGTTTAAGGTTTAAAGTTTAAGGTTTAAAGTTTAAGGTTTAAAGTTTAAGGTTTAAAGTTTAAGGTTTAAAGTTTAAGGTTTAAAGTTTAAGGTTTAAAGTTTAAGGTTTAAAGTTTAAGGTTTAAAGTTTAAGGTTTAAAGTTTAAGGTTTAAAGTTTAAGGTTTAAAGTTTAAGGTTTAAAGTTTAAGGTTTAAAGTTTAAGGTTTAAAGTTTAAGGTTTAAAGTTTAAGGTTTAAAGTTTAAGGTTTAAAGTTTAAGGTTTAAAGTTTAAGGTTTAAAGTTTAAGGTTTAAAGTTTAAGGTTTAAAGTTTAAGGTTTAAAGTTTAAGGTTTAAAGTTTAAGGTTTAAAGTTTAAGGTTTAAAGTTTAAGGTTTAAAGTTTAAGGTTTAAAGTTTAAGGTTTAAAGTTTAAGGTTTAAAGTTTAAGGTTTAAAGTTTAAGGTTTAAAGTTTAAGGTTTAAAGTTTAAGGTTTAAAGTTTAAGGTTTAAAGTTTAAGGTTTAAAGTTTAAGGTTTAAAGTTTAAGGTTTAAAGTTTAAGGTTTAAAGTTTAAGGTTTAAAGTTTAAGGTTTAAAGTTTAAGGTTTAAAGTTTAAGGTTTAAAGTTTAAGGTTTAAAGTTTAAGGTTTAAAGTTTAAGGTTTAAAGTTTAAGGTTTAAAGTTTAAGGTTTAAAGTTTAAGGTTTAAAGTTTAAGGTTTAAAGTTTAAGGTTTAAAGTTTAAGGTTTAAAGTTTAAGGTTTAAAGTTTAAGGTTTAAAGTTTAAGGTTTAAAGTTTAAGGTTTAAAGTTTAAGGTTTAAAGTTTAAGGTTTAAAGTTTAAGGTTTAAAGTTTAAGGTTTAAAGTTTAAGGTTTAAAGTTTAAGGTTTAAAGTTTAAGGTTTAAAGTTTAAGGTTTAAAGTTTAAGGTTTAAAGTTTAAGGTTTAAAGTTTAAGGTTTAAAGTTTAAGGTTTAAAGTTTAAGGTTTAAAGTTTAAGGTTTAAAGTTTAAGGTTTAAAGTTTAAGGTTTAAAGTTTAAGGTTTAAAGTTTAAGGTTTAAAGTTTAAGGTTTAAAGTTTAAGGTTTAAAGTTTAAGGTTTAAAGTTTAAGGTTTAAAGTTTAAGGTTTAAAGTTTAAGGTTTAAAGTTTAAGGTTTAAAGTTTAAGGTTTAAAGTTTAAGGTTTAAAGTTTAAGGTTTAAAGTTTAAGGTTTAAAGTTTAAGGTTTAAAGTTTAAGGTTTAAAGTTTAAGGTTTAAAGTTTAAGGTTTAAAGTTTAAGGTTTAAAGTTTAAGGTTTAAAGTTTAAGGTTTAAAGTTTAAGGTTTAAAGTTTAAGGTTTAAAGTTTAAGGTTTAAAGTTTAAGGTTTAAAGTTTAAGGTTTAAAGTTTAAGGTTTAAAGTTTAAGGTTTAAAGTTTAAGGTTTAAAGTTTAAGGTTTAAAGTTTAAGGTTTAAAGTTTAAGGTTTAAAGTTTAAGGTTTAAAGTTTAAGGTTTAAAGTTTAAGGTTTAAAGTTTAAGGTTTAAAGTTTAAGGTTTAAAGTTTAAGGTTTAAAGTTTAAGGTTTAAAGTTTAAGGTTTAAAGTTTAAGGTTTAAAGTTTAAGGTTTAAAGTTTAAGGTTTAAAGTTTAAGGTTTAAAGTTTAAGGTTTAAAGTTTAAGGTTTAAAGTTTAAGGTTTAAAGTTTAAGGTTTAAAGTTTAAGGTTTAAAGTTTAAGGTTTAAAGTTTAAGGTTTAAAGTTTAAGGTTTAAAGTTTAAGGTTTAAAGTTTAAGGTTTAAAGTTTAAGGTTTAAAGTTTAAGGTTTAAAGTTTAAGGTTTAAAGTTTAAGGTTTAAAGTTTAAGGTTTAAAGTTTAAGGTTTAAAGTTTAAGGTTTAAAGTTTAAGGTTTAAAGTTTAAGGTTTAAAGTTTAAGGTTTAAAGTTTAAGGTTTAAAGTTTAAGGTTTAAAGTTTAAGGTTTAAAGTTTAAGGTTTAAAGTTTAAGGTTTAAAGTTTAAGGTTTAAAGTTTAAGGTTTAAAGTTTAAGGTTTAAAGTTTAAGGTTTAAAGTTTAAGGTTTAAAGTTTAAGGTTTAAAGTTTAAGGTTTAAAGTTTAAGGTTTAAAGTTTAAGGTTTAAAGTTTAAGGTTTAAAGTTTAAGGTTTAAAGTTTAAGGTTTAAAGTTTAAGGTTTAAAGTTTAAGGTTTAAAGTTTAAGGTTTAAAGTTTAAGGTTTAAAGTTTAAGGTTTAAAGTTTAAGGTTTAAAGTTTAAGGTTTAAAGTTTAAGGTTTAAAGTTTAAGGTTTAAAGTTTAAGGTTTAAAGTTTAAGGTTTAAAGTTTAAGGTTTAAAGTTTAAGGTTTAAAGTTTAAGGTTTAAAGTTTAAGGTTTAAAGTTTAAGGTTTAAAGTTTAAGGTTTAAAGTTTAAGGTTTAAAGTTTAAGGTTTAAAGTTTAAGGTTTAAAGTTTAAGGTTTAAAGTTTAAGGTTTAAAGTTTAAGGTTTAAAGTTTAAGGTTTAAAGTTTAAGGTTTAAAGTTTAAGGTTTAAAGTTTAAGGTTTAAAGTTTAAGGTTTAAAGTTTAAGGTTTAAAGTTTAAGGTTTAAAGTTTAAGGTTTAAAGTTTAAGGTTTAAAGTTTAAGGTTTAAAGTTTAAGGTTTAAAGTTTAAGGTTTAAAGTTTAAGGTTTAAAGTTTAAGGTTTAAAGTTTAAGGTTTAAAGTTTAAGGTTTAAAGTTTAAGGTTTAAAGTTTAAGGTTTAAAGTTTAAGGTTTAAAGTTTAAGGTTTAAAGTTTAAGGTTTAAAGTTTAAGGTTTAAAGTTTAAGGTTTAAAGTTTAAGGTTTAAAGTTTAAGGTTTAAAGTTTAAGGTTTAAAGTTTAAGGTTTAAAGTTTAAGGTTTAAAGTTTAAGGTTTAAAGTTTAAGGTTTAAAGTTTAAGGTTTAAAGTTTAAGGTTTAAAGTTTAAGGTTTAAAGTTTAAGGTTTAAAGTTTAAGGTTTAAAGTTTAAGGTTTAAAGTTTAAGGTTTAAAGTTTAAGGTTTAAAGTTTAAGGTTTAAAGTTTAAGGTTTAAAGTTTAAGGTTTAAAGTTTAAGGTTTAAAGTTTAAGGTTTAAAGTTTAAGGTTTAAAGTTTAAGGTTTAAAGTTTAAGGTTTAAAGTTTAAGGTTTAAAGTTTAAGGTTTAAAGTTTAAGGTTTAAAGTTTAAGGTTTAAAGTTTAAGGTTTAAAGTTTAAGGTTTAAAGTTTAAGGTTTAAAGTTTAAGGTTTAAAGTTTAAGGTTTAAAGTTTAAGGTTTAAAGTTTAAGGTTTAAAGTTTAAGGTTTAAAGTTTAAGGTTTAAAGTTTAAGGTTTAAAGTTTAAGGTTTAAAGTTTAAGGTTTAAAGTTTAAGGTTTAAAGTTTAAGGTTTAAAGTTTAAGGTTTAAAGTTTAAGGTTTAAAGTTTAAGGTTTAAAGTTTAAGGTTTAAAGTTTAAGGTTTAAAGTTTAAGGTTTAAAGTTTAAGGTTTAAAGTTTAAGGTTTAAAGTTTAAGGTTTAAAGTTTAAGGTTTAAAGTTTAAGGTTTAAAGTTTAAGGTTTAAAGTTTAAGGTTTAAAGTTTAAGGTTTAAAGTTTAAGGTTTAAAGTTTAAGGTTTAAAGTTTAAGGTTTAAAGTTTAAGGTTTAAAGTTTAAGGTTTAAAGTTTAAGGTTTAAAGTTTAAGGTTTAAAGTTTAAGGTTTAAAGTTTAAGGTTTAAAGTTTAAGGTTTAAAGTTTAAGGTTTAAAGTTTAAGGTTTAAAGTTTAAGGTTTAAAGTTTAAGGTTTAAAGTTTAAGGTTTAAAGTTTAAGGTTTAAAGTTTAAGGTTTAAAGTTTAAGGTTTAAAGTTTAAGGTTTAAAGTTTAAGGTTTAAAGTTTAAGGTTTAAAGTTTAAGGTTTAAAGTTTAAGGTTTAAAGTTTAAGGTTTAAAGTTTAAGGTTTAAAGTTTAAGGTTTAAAGTTTAAGGTTTAAAGTTTAAGGTTTAAAGTTTAAGGTTTAAAGTTTAAGGTTTAAAGTTTAAGGTTTAAAGTTTAAGGTTTAAAGTTTAAGGTTTAAAGTTTAAGGTTTAAAGTTTAAGGTTTAAAGTTTAAGGTTTAAAGTTTAAGGTTTAAAGTTTAAGGTTTAAAGTTTAAGGTTTAAAGTTTAAGGTTTAAAGTTTAAGGTTTAAAGTTTAAGGTTTAAAGTTTAAGGTTTAAAGTTTAAGGTTTAAAGTTTAAGGTTTAAAGTTTAAGGTTTAAAGTTTAAGGTTTAAAGTTTAAGGTTTAAAGTTTAAGGTTTAAAGTTTAAGGTTTAAAGTTTAAGGTTTAAAGTTTAAGGTTTAAAGTTTAAGGTTTAAAGTTTAAGGTTTAAAGTTTAAGGTTTAAAGTTTAAGGTTTAAAGTTTAAGGTTTAAAGTTTAAGGTTTAAAGTTTAAGGTTTAAAGTTTAAGGTTTAAAGTTTAAGGTTTAAAGTTTAAGGTTTAAAGTTTAAGGTTTAAAGTTTAAGGTTTAAAGTTTAAGGTTTAAAGTTTAAGGTTTAAAGTTTAAGGTTTAAAGTTTAAGGTTTAAAGTTTAAGGTTTAAAGTTTAAGGTTTAAAGTTTAAGGTTTAAAGTTTAAGGTTTAAAGTTTAAGGTTTAAAGTTTAAGGTTTAAAGTTTAAGGTTTAAAGTTTAAGGTTTAAAGTTTAAGGTTTAAAGTTTAAGGTTTAAAGTTTAAGGTTTAAAGTTTAAGGTTTAAAGTTTAAGGTTTAAAGTTTAAGGTTTAAAGTTTAAGGTTTAAAGTTTAAGGTTTAAAGTTTAAGGTTTAAAGTTTAAGGTTTAAAGTTTAAGGTTTAAAGTTTAAGGTTTAAAGTTTAAGGTTTAAAGTTTAAGGTTTAAAGTTTAAGGTTTAAAGTTTAAGGTTTAAAGTTTAAGGTTTAAAGTTTAAGGTTTAAAGTTTAAGGTTTAAAGTTTAAGGTTTAAAGTTTAAGGTTTAAAGTTTAAGGTTTAAAGTTTAAGGTTTAAAGTTTAAGGTTTAAAGTTTAAGGTTTAAAGTTTAAGGTTTAAAGTTTAAGGTTTAAAGTTTAAGGTTTAAAGTTTAAGGTTTAAAGTTTAAGGTTTAAAGTTTAAGGTTTAAAGTTTAAGGTTTAAAGTTTAAGGTTTAAAGTTTAAGGTTTAAAGTTTAAGGTTTAAAGTTTAAGGTTTAAAGTTTAAGGTTTAAAGTTTAAGGTTTAAAGTTTAAGGTTTAAAGTTTAAGGTTTAAAGTTTAAGGTTTAAAGTTTAAGGTTTAAAGTTTAAGGTTTAAAGTTTAAGGTTTAAAGTTTAAGGTTTAAAGTTTAAGGTTTAAAGTTTAAGGTTTAAAGTTTAAGGTTTAAAGTTTAAGGTTTAAAGTTTAAGGTTTAAAGTTTAAGGTTTAAAGTTTAAGGTTTAAAGTTTAAGGTTTAAAGTTTAAGGTTTAAAGTTTAAGGTTTAAAGTTTAAGGTTTAAAGTTTAAGGTTTAAAGTTTAAGGTTTAAAGTTTAAGGTTTAAAGTTTAAGGTTTAAAGTTTAAGGTTTAAAGTTTAAGGTTTAAAGTTTAAGGTTTAAAGTTTAAGGTTTAAAGTTTAAGGTTTAAAGTTTAAGGTTTAAAGTTTAAGGTTTAAAGTTTAAGGTTTAAAGTTTAGGTTTAAAGTTTAAGGTTTAAAGTTTAAGGTTTAAAGTTTAAGGTTTAAAGTTTAAGGTTTAAAGTTTAAGGTTTAAAGTTTAAGGTTTAAAGTTTAAGGTTTAAAGTTTAAGGTTTAAAGTTTAAGGTTTAAAGTTTAAGGTTTAAAGTTTAAGGTTTAAAGTTTAAGGTTTAAAGTTTAAGGTTTAAAGTTTAAGGTTTAAAGTTTAAGGTTTAAAGTTTAAGGTTTAAAGTTTAAGGTTTAAAGTTTAAGGTTTAAAGTTTAAGGTTTAAAGTTTAAGGTTTAAAGTTTAAGGTTTAAAGTTTAAGGTTTAAAGTTTAAGGTTTAAAGTTTAAGGTTTAAAGTTTAAGGTTTAAAGTTTAAGGTTTAAAGTTTAAGGTTTAAAGTTTAAGGTTTAAAGTTTAAGGTTTAAAGTTTAAGGTTTAAAGTTTAAGGTTTAAAGTTTAAGGTTTAAAGTTTAAGGTTTAAAGTTTAAGGTTTAAAGTTTAAGGTTTAAAGTTTAAGGTTTAAAGTTTAAGGTTTAAAGTTTAAGGTTTAAAGTTTAAGGTTTAAAGTTTAAGGTTTAAAGTTTAAGGTTTAAGTTTAAGGTTTAAAGTTTAAGGTTTAAAGTTTAAGGTTTAAAGTTTAAGGTTTAAAGTTTAAGGTTTAAAGTTTAAGGTTTAAAGTTTAAGGTTTAAAGTTTAAGGTTTAAAGTTTAAGGTTTAAAGTTTAAGGTTTAAAGTTTAAGGTTTAAAGTTTAAGGTTTAAAGTTTAAGGTTTAAAGTTTAAGGTTTAAAGTTTAAGGTTTAAAGTTTAAGGTTTAAAGTTTAAGGTTTAAAGTTTAAGGTTTAAAGTTTAAGGTTTAAAGTTTAAGGTTTAAAGTTTAAGGTTTAAAGTTTAAGGTTTAAAGTTTAAGGTTTAAAGTTTAAGGTTTAAAGTTTAAGGTTTAAAGTTTAAGGTTTAAAGTTTAAGGTTTAAAGTTTAAGGTTTAAAGTTTAAGGTTTAAAGTTTAAGGTTTAAAGTTTAAGGTTTAAAGTTTAAGGTTTAAAGTTTAAGGTTTAAAGTTTAAGGTTTAAAGTTTAAGGTTTAAAGTTTAAGGTTTAAAGTTTAAGGTTTAAAGTTTAAGGTTTAAAGTTTAAGGTTTAAAGTTTAAGGTTTAAAGTTTAAGGTTTAAAGTTTAAGGTTTAAAGTTTAAGGTTAAAGTTTAAGGTTTAAAGTTTAAGGTTTAAAGTTTAAGGTTTAAAGTTTAAGGTTTAAAGTTTAAGGTTTAAAGTTTAAGGTTTAAAGTTTAACTTTAAAGTTTAAGGCTTAAACTTTAACCTTAAACTTTAAACCTTAAACTTTAAACCTTAAACTTTAAACCTTAAACTTTAAACCTTAAACTTTAAACCTTAAACTTTAAACCTTAAACTTTAAACCTTAAACTTTAAACCTTAAACTTTAAACCTTAAACTTTAAACCTTAAACTTTAAACCTTAAACTTTAAACCTTAAACTTTAAACCTTAAACTTTAAACCTTAAACTTTAAACCTTAAACTTTAAACCTTAAACTTTAAACCTTAAACTTTAAACCTTAAACTTTAAACCTTAAACTTTAAACCTTAAACTTTAAACCTTAAACTTTAAACCTTAAACTTTAAACCTTAAACTTTAAACCTTAAACTTTAAACCTTAAACTTTAAACCTTAAACTTTAAACCTTAAACTTTAAACCTTAAACTTTAAACCTTAAACTTTAAACCTTAAACTTTAAACCTTAAACTTTAAACCTTAAACTTTAAACCTTAAACTTTAAACCTTAAACTTTAAACCTTAAACTTTAAACCTTAAACTTTAAACCTTAACTTTAAACCTTAAACTTTAAACCTTAAACTTTAAACCTTAAACTTTAAACCTTAAACTTTAAACCTTAACTTTAAACCTTAAACTTTAAACCTTAAACTTTAAACCTTAAACTTTAAACCTTAAACTTTAAACCTTAAACTTTAAACCTTAAACTTTAAACCTTAAACTTTAAACCTTAAACTTTAAACCTTAACTTTAAACCTTAACTTAAACCTTAAACTTTAAACCTTAAACTTTAAACCTTAAACTTTAAACCTTAAACTTTAAACCTTAAACTTTAAACCTTAAACTTTAAACCTTAAACTTTAAACCTTAAACTTTAAACCTTAAACTTTAAACCTTAAACTTTAAACCTTAAACTTTAAACCTTAAACTTTAAACCTTAAACTTTAAACCTAAACTTTAAACCTTAAACTTTAAACCTTAAACTTTAAACCTTAACTTTAAACCTTAAACTTTAAACCTAAACTTTAAACCTTAAACTTTAAACCTTAAACTTTAAACCTTAAACTTAAACCTTAAACTTTAAACCTTAAACTTTAAACCTTAAACTTTAAACCTTAAACTTTAAACCTTAAACTTTAAACCTTAAACTTAAACCTTAAACTTTAAACCTTAAACTTTAAACCTTAAACTTAAACCTTAAACTTTAAACCTTAAACTTTAAACCTTAAACTTTAAACCTTAAACTTTAAACCTTAAACTTTAAACCTTAAACTTTAAACCTAAACTTAAACCTTAAACTTTAAACCTTAAACTTTAAACCTTAAACTTTAAACCTTAAACTTTAAACCTTAAACTTTAAACCTTAAACTTTAAACCTTAAACTTTAAACCTTAAACTAAACCTTAAACTTTAAACCTTAAACTTTAAACCTTAAACTTTAAACCTTAAACTTTAAACCTTAAACTTTAAACCTTAAACTTTAAACCTTAAACTTTAAACCTTAAACTTTAAACCTTAAACTTTAAACCTTAACTTAACCTTAAACCTTAAACTTTAACCTTAAACTTTAAACCTTAAACTTTAAACCTTAAACTTTAAACCTTAAACTTTAAACCTTAAACTTTAAACCTTAAACTTAAACCTTAAACTTTAAACCTTAAACTTTAAACCTTAAACTTTAAACCTTAAACTTTAAACCTTAAACTTTAACCTTAAACTTTAAACCTTAAACTTTAACCTTAAACTTTAAACCTTAAACTTTAACCTTAAACTTAAACCTTAAACTTTAAACCTTAAACTTTAACCTTAAACCTTTAAACCTTAAACTTAAACCTTAAACTTTAAACCTTAAACTTTAAACCTTAAACTTAAACCTTAACTTAAACCTTAAACTTTAAACCTTAAACTTTAAACCTTAAACTTTAAACCTTAAACTTTAAACCTTAAACTTTAAACCTTAAACTTTAAACCTTAAACTTTAAACCTTAAACTTTAAACCTTAAACTTTAAACCTTAAACTTTAAACCTTAAACTTTAAACCTTAAACTTTAAACCTTAAACTTTAAACCTTAAACTTTAAACCTTAAACTTTAAACCTTAAACTTTAAACCTTAAACTTAAACCTTAAACTTTAAACCTTAAACTTTAAACCTTAAACTTTAAACCTTAAACTTTAAACCTTAAACTTTAAACCTTAAACTTTAAACCTTAAACTTTAAACCTTAAACTTTAAACCTTAACTTAAACCTTAAACTTTAAACCTTAAACTTTAAACCTTAAACTTTAAACCTAAACTTAAACCTTAAACTTTAAACCTTAAACTTTAAACCTTAAACTTTAAACCTTAAACTTTAAACCTAAACTTTAAACCTAAACTTTAAACCTTAAACTTTAAACCTTAAACTTTAAACCTTAAACTTTAAACCTTAAACTTTAAACCTTAAACTTTAAACCTTAAACTTAAACCTTAAACTTTAAACCTTAAACTTTAAACCTTAAACTTTAAACCTTAAACTTTAAACCTTAAACTTAAACCTTAAACTTTAAACCTTAAACTTTAAACCTTAAACTTTAAACCTTAAACTTTAAACCTTAAACTTTAAACCTTAAACTTTAAACCTTAAACTTTAAACCTTAAACTTTAAACCTTAAACTTTAAACCTTAAACTTTAAACCTTAAACTTTAAACCTTAAACTTTAAACCTTAAACTTTAAACCTTAAACTTTAAACCTTAAACTTTAAACCTTAAACTTTAAACCTTAAACTTTAAACCTTAAACTTTAAACCTTAAACTTTAAACCTTAAACTTTAAACCTTAAACTTTAAACCTTAAACTTTAAACCTTAAACTTTAAACCTTAAACTTTAAACCTTAAACTTTAAACCTTAAACTTTAAACCTTAAACTTTAAACCTTAAACTTTAACCTAAACTTTAAACCTTAAACTTTAAACCTTAAACTTTAAACCTTAAACTAACTTAAACCTTAAACTTTAAACCTTAAACTTTAAACCTTAAACTTTAAACCTTAAACTTTAAACCTTAAACTTTAAACCTTAAACTTTAAACCTTAAACTTTAAACCTTAAACTTTAAACCTTAAACTTTAAACCTTAAACTTTAAACCTTAAACTTTAAACCTTAAACTTTAAACCTTAAACTTTAAACCTTAAACTTTAAACCTTAAACTTTAAACCTTAAACTTTAAACCTTAAACTTTAAACCTTAAACTTTAAACCTTAAACTTTAAACCTTAAACTTTAAACCTTAAACTTTAAACCTTAAACTTTAAACCTTAAACTTTAAACCTTAAACTTTAAACCTTAAACTTTAAACCTTAAACTTTAAACCTTAAACTTTAAACCTTAAACTTTAAACCTTAAACTTTAAACCTTAAACTTTAAACCTTAAACTTTAAACCTTAAACTTTAAACCTTAAACTTTAAACCTTAAACTTTAAACCTTAAACTTTAAACCTTAAACTTTAAACCTTAAACTTTAAACCTTAAACTTTAAACCTTAAACTTTAAACCTTAAACTTTAAACCTTAAACTTTAAACCTTAAACTTTAAACCTTAAACTTTAAACCTTAAACTTTAAACCTTAAACTTTAAACCTTAAACTTTAAACCTTAAACTTTAAACCTTAAACTTTAAACCTTAAACTTTAAACCTTAAACTTTAAACCTTAAACTTTAAACCTTAAACTTTAAACCTTAAACTTTAAACCTTAAACTTTAAACCTTAAACTTTAAACCTTAAACTTAAACCTTAAACTTTAAACCTTAAACTTTAAACCTTAAACTTTAAACCTTAAACTTTAAACCTTAAACTTTAAACCTTAAACTTTAAACCTTAAACTTTAAACCTTAAACTTTAAACCTTAAACTTTAAACCTTAAACTTTAAACCTTAAACTTTAAACCTTAAACTTTAAACCTTAAACTTTAAACCTTAAACTTTAAACCTTAAACTTTAAACCTTAAACTTTAAACCTTAAACTTTAAACCTTAAACTTTAACCTTAAACTTTAAACCTTAAACTTTAAACCTTAAACTTTAAACCTTAAACTTTAAACCTTAAACTTTAAACCTTAAACTTTAAACCTTAAACTTTAAACCTTAAACTTTAAACCTTAAACTTTAAACCTTAAACTTTAAACCTTAAACTTTAAACCTTAAACTTTAAACCTTAAACTTTAAACCTTAAACTTTAAACCTTAAACTTTAAACCTTAAACTTTAAACCTTAAACTTTAAACCTTAAACTTTAAACCTTAAACTTTAAACCTTAAACTTTAAACCTTAAACTTTAAACCTTAAACTTTAAACCTTAAACTTTAAACCTTAAACTTTAAACCTTAAACTTTAAACCTTAAACTTTAAACCTTAAACTTTAAACCTTAAACTTTAAACCTTAAACTTTAAACCTTAAACTTTAAACCTTAAACTTTAAACCTTAAACTTTAAACCTTAAACTTTAAACCTTAAACTTTAAACCTTAAACTTTAAACCTTAAACTTTAAACCTTAAACTTTAAACCTTAAACTTTAAACCTTAAACTTTAAACCTTAAACTTTAAACCTTAAACTTTAAACCTTAAACTTTAAACCTTAAACTTTAAACCTTAAACTTTAAACCTTAAACTTTAAACCTTAAACTTTAAACCTTAAACTTTAAACCTTAAACTTTAACCTTAAACTTTAAACCTTAAACTTTAAACCTTAAACTTTAAACCTTAAACTTTAAACCTAAACTTTAACCTTAAACTTTAAACCTTAAACTTTAAACCTTAAACTTTAAACCTTAAACTTTAAACCTTAAACTTTAAACCTTAAACTTTAAACCTTAAACTTTAAACCTTAAACTTTAAACCTTAAACTTTAAACCTTAAACTTTAAACCTTAAACTTTAAACCTTAAACTTTAAACCTTAAACTTTAAACCTTAAACTTTAAACCTTAAACTTTAAACCTTAAACTTTAAACCTTAAACTTTAAACCTTAAACTTTAAACCTTAAACTTTAAACCTTAAACTTTAAACCTTAAACTTTAAACCTTAAACTTTAAACCTTAAACTTTAAACCTTAAACTTTAAACCTTAAACTTTAAACCTTAAACTTTAAACCTTAAACTTTAAACCTTAAACTTTAAACCTTAAACTTTAAACCTTAAACTTTAAACCTTAAACTTTAAACCTTAAACTTTAAACCTTAAACTTTAAACCTTAAACTTTAAACCTTAACTTTAAACCTTAAACTTTAAACCTTAAACTTTAAACCTTAAACTTTAAACCTTAAACTTTAAACCTTAAACTTTAAACCTTAAACTTTAAACCTTAAACTTTAAACCTTAAACTTTAAACCTTAAACTTTAAACCTTAAACTTTAAACCTTAAACTTTAAACCTTAAACTTTAAACCTTAAACTTTAAACCTTAAACTTTAAACCTTAAACTTTAAACCTTAAACTTTAAACCTAAACTTTAAACCTTAAACTTTAAACCTTAAACTTTAAACCTTAAACTTTAAACCTTAAACTTTAAACCTTAAACTTTAAACCTTAAACTTTAAACCTTAAACTTTAAACCTTAAACTTTAAACCTTAAACTTTAAACCTTAAACTTTAAACCTTAAACTTTAAACCTTAAACTTTAAACCTTAAACTTTAAACCTTAAACTTAAACCTTAAACTTTAAACCTTAAACTTTAAACCTTAAACTTTAAACCTTAAACTTTAAACCTTAAACTTTAAACCTTAAACTTTAAACCTTAAACTTTAAACCTTAAACTTTAAACCTTAAACTTTAAACCTTAAACTTTAAACCTTAAACTTTAAACCTTAAACTTTAAACCTAAACTTTAAACCTTAAACTTTAAACCTTAAACTTTAAACCTTAAACTTTAAACCTTAAACTTTAAACCTTAAACTTTAAACCTTAAACTTTAAACCTTAAACTTTAAACCTTAAACTTTAAACCTTAAACTTTAAACCTTAAACTTTAAACCTTAAACTTAAACCTTAAACTTTAAACCTTAAACTTTAAACCTAAACTTTAAACCTTAAACTTTAAACCTTAAACTTTAAACCTTAAACTTTAAACCTTAAACTTTAAACCTTAAACTTTAAACTTAAACTTTAAACCTTAAACTTTAAACCTTAAACTTTAAACCTTAACTTTAAACCTTAAACTTTAAACCTTAAACTTTAAACCTTAAACTTTAAACCTTAAACTTTAAACCTTAAACTTTAAACCTTAAACTTTAAACCTTAAACTTTAAACCTTAAACTTTAAACCTTAAACTTTAAACCTTAAACTTTAAACCTTAAACTTTAAACCTTAAACTTTAAACCTTAAACTTTAAACCTTAAACTTTAAACCTTAAACTTTAAACCTTAAACTTTAAACCTTAAACTTTAAACCTTAAACTTTAAACCTTAAACTTTAAACCTTAAACTTTAAACCTTAAACTTTAAACCTTAAACTTTAAACCTTAAACTTTAAACCTTAAACTTTAAACCTTAAACTTTAAACCTTAAACTTTAAACCTTAAACTTTAAACCTTAAACTTTAAACCTTAAACTTTAAACCTTAAACTTTAAACCTTAAACTTTAAACCTTAAACTTTAAACCTTAAACTTTAAACCTTAAACTTTAAACCTTAAACTTTAAACCTTAAACTTTAAACCTTAAACTTTAAACCTTAAACTTTAAACCTTAAACTTTAAACCTTAAACTTTAAACCTTAAACTTTAAACCTTAAACTTTAAACCTTAAACTTTAAACCTTAAACTTTAAACCTTAAACTTTAAACCTTAAACTTTAAACCTTAAACTTTAAACCTTAAACTTTAAACCTTAAACTTTAAACCTTAAACTTTAAACCTTAAACTTTAAACCTTAAACTTTAAACCTTAAACTTTAACCTTAACTTTAAACCTTAAACTTTAAACCTTAAACTTTAAACCTTAAACTTTAAACCTTAAACTTTAAACCTTAAACTTTAAACCTTAAACTTTAAACCTTAAACTTTAAACCTTAAACTTTAAACCTTAACTTTAAACCTTAAACTTTAAACCTTAAACTTTAAACCTTAAACTTTAAACCTTAAACTTTAAACCTTAAACTTTAAACCTTAAACTTTAAACCTTAAACTTTAAACCTTAAACTTTAAACCTTAAACTTTAAACCTTAAACTTTAAACCTTAACTTTAAACCTTAAACTTTAAACCTTAAACTTTAAACCTTAAACTTTAAACCTTAAACTTTAAACCTTAAACTTTAAACCTTAAACTTTAAACCTTAAACTTTAACCTTAAACTTTAAACCTTAAACTTTAAACCTTAAACTTTAAACCTTAACTTTAAACCTTAAACTTTAAACCTTAAACTTTAAACCTTAAACTTTAAACCTTAAACTTTAAACCTTAAACTTTAAACCTTAAACTTTAAACCTTAAACTTAAACCTTAAACTTTAAACCTTAAACTTTAAACCTTAAACTTTAAACCTTAAACTTTAAACCTTAAACTTTAAACCTTAAACTTTAAACCTTAAACTTTAAACCTTAAACTTTAAACCTTAAACTTTAAACCTTAAACTTTAAACCTTAAACTTTAAACCTTAAACTTTAAACCTTAAACTTTAAACCTTAAACTTTAAACCTTAAACTTTAAACCTTAAACTTTAAACCTTAAACTTTAAACCTTAAACTTTAAACCTTAAACTTTAAACCTTAAACTTTAAACCTTAAACTTTAAACCTTAAACTTTAAACCTTAAACTTTAAACCTTAAACTTTAAACCTTAAACTTTAAACCTTAAACTTTAAACCTTAAACTTTAAACCTTAAACTTTAAACCTTAAACTTTAAACCTTAAACTTAAACCTTAAACTTTAAACCTTAAACTTTAAACCTTAAACTTTAAACCTTAAACTTTAAACCTTAAACTTTAAACCTTAAACTTAAACCTAAACTTTAAACCTTAAACTTTAAACCTTAAACTTTAAACCTTAAACTTTAAACCTTAAACTTTAAACCTTAAACTTTAAACCTTAAACTTTAAACCTTAAACTTTAAACCTTAAACTTTAAACCTTAAACTTTAAACCTTAAACTTTAAACCTTAAACTTTAAACCTTAAACTTTAAACCTTAAACTTTAAACCTTAAACTTTAAACCTAACCTAACTTTAAACCTTAAACTTTAACCTTAAACTTTAAACCTTAAACTTTAAACCTTAAACTTTAAACCTTAAACTTTAAACCTTAAACTTTAAACCTTAAACTTTAAACCTTAAACTTTAAACCTTAACTTTAAACCTTAAACTTTAAACCTTAAACTTTAAACCTTAAACTTTAAACCTTAAACTTTAAACCTTAAACTTTAAACCTTAAACTTTAAACCTTAAACTTTAAACCTTAAACTTTAAACCTTAAACTTTAAACCTTAAACTTTAAACCTTAAACTTTAAACCTTAAACTTTAAACCTTAAACTTTAAACCTTAAACTTTAAACCTTAAACTTTAAACCTTAAACTTTAAACCTTAAACTTTAAACCTTAAACTTTAAACCTTAAACTTTAACCTTAAACTTTAAACCTTAAACTTTAAACCTTAAACTTTAAACCTTAAACTTTAAACCTTAAACTTTAAACCTTAAACTTTAAACCTTAAACTTTAAACCTTAAACTTTAAACCTTAAACTTTAAACCTTAAACTTTAAACCTTAAACTTTAAACCTTAAACTTTAAACCTTAAACTTTAAACCTTAAACTTTAAACCTTAAACTTTAAACCTTAAACTTTAAACCTTAAACTTTAAACCTTAAACTTTAAACCTTAAACTTTAAACCTTAAACTTTAAACCTTAAACTTTAAACCTTAAACTTTAAACCTTAAACTTTAAACCTTAAACTTTAAACCTTAAACTTTAAACCTTAAACTTTAAACCTTAAACTTTAAACCTTAAACTTTAAACCTTAAACTTTAAACCTTAAACTTTAAACCTTAAACTTTAAACCTTAAACTTTAACCTTAAACTTTAAACCTTAAACTTTAAACCTTAAACTTTAAACCTTAAACTTTAAACCTTAAACTTTAAACCTTAAACTTTAAACCTTAAACTTTAAACCTTAAACTTTAAACCTTAAACTTTAAACCTTAAACTTTAAACCTTAAACTTTAAACCTTAAACTTTAAACCTTAAACTTTAAACCTTAAACTTTAAACCTTAACTTAAACCTTAAACTTTAAACCTTAAACTTTAAACCTTAAACTTTAAACCTTAAACTTTAAACCTTAAACTTTAAACCTTAAACTTTAAACCTTAAACTTTAAACCTTAAACTTTAAACCTTAAACTTTAAACCTTAAACTTTAAACCTTAAACTTTAAACCTTAAACTTTAAACCTTAAACTTTAAACCTTAAACTTTAAACCTTAAACTTTAAACCTTAAACTTTAAACCTTAAACTTTAAACCTTAAACTTTAAACCTTAAACTTTAAACCTTAAACTTTAAACCTTAAACTTTAAACCTTAAACTTAAACCTTAAACTTTAAACCTTAAACTTTAAACCTTAACTTTAAACCTTAAACTTTAAACCTTAAACTTTAACCTTAAACTTTAAACCTTAAACTTTAAACCTTAAACTTTAAACCTTAAACTTTAACCTTAAACTTTAAACCTTAAACTTTAAACCTTAAACTTTAAACCTTAAACTTTAAACCTTAAACTTTAAACCTTAAACTTTAAACCTTAAACTTTAAACCTTAAACTTTAAACCTTAAACTTTAAACCTTAAACTTTAAACCTTAAACTTTAAACCTTAAACTTTAAACCTTAAACTTTAAACCTTAAACTTTAAACCTTAAACTTTAAACCTTAAACTTTAAACCTTAAACTTTAAACCTTAAACTTTAAACCTTAAACTTTAAACCTTAAACTTTAACCTTAAACTTTAAACCTTAAACTTTAAACCTTAAACTTTAAACCTTAAACTTTAAACCTTAAACTTTAAACCTTAAACTTTAAACTTAAACTTTAAACCTTAAACTTTAACCTAACTAACCTTAAACTTAAACCTTAACTTTAAACCTTAAACTTTAAACCTTAAACTTTAAACCTTAAACTTTAAACCTTAAACTTTAAACCTTAAACTTTAAACCTTAAACTTTAAACCTAAACTTTAAACCTTAAACTTTAAACCTTAAACTTTAAACCTTAAACTTTAAACCTTAAACTTTAAACCTTAAACTTTAAACCTTAAACTTTAAACCTTAACTTTAAACCTTAAACTTTAAACCTTAAACTTTAAACCTTAAACTTTAAACCTTAAACTTTAAACCTTAAACTTTAAACCTTAAACTTAAACCTTAAACTTTAAACCTTAAACTTTAACCTTAAACTTTAAACTTAAACTTTAAACCTTAAACTTTAACCTTAAACTTTAAACCTTAAACTTTAAACCTTAAACTTTAAACCTTAAACTTAAACCTTAAACTTTAAACCTTAAACTTTAAACCTTAAACTTTAAACCTTAACTTTAAACCTTAAACTTTAAACTTAAACTTTAAACCTTAAACTTTAAACCTTAAACTTTAAACCTTAAACTTTAAACCTTAAACTTTAACCTTAAACTTTAGAACCTT
>JAUPFP010000289.1:0-42817 GCA_036925085.1 Brachycybe producta
CTTCAATTTCAACTTCAATTTCAACTTCAATTTCAACTTCAATTTCAACTTCAATTTCAACTTCAATTTCAACTTCAATTTCAAACTTCAATTTCAACTTCAATTTCAACTTCAATTTCAACTTCAATTTCAACTTCAATTTTCAACTTCAATTTCAACTTCAATTTCAAATTTCAACTTCAATTTCAACTTCAATTTCAACTTCAATTTCAACTTCAATTTAAATTTAAATTTCAACTTTAATTTCAACTTCAATTTCAACTTCAATTTCAACTTCAATTTCAACTTCAATTTCAACTTCAATTTCAACTTCAATTTCAACTTCACATTCAACTTCAATCTCAACTTCAATTTCAACTTTATTTTCAACTTCAATTTCAACTTCAATTTCAACTTCAATTTCAACTTCAATTTCAACTTCAATTTCAACTTCACTTTCAACTTCATTTCAACTTCAATTTCAACTTCAATATCAATTTCAACTTCAATTTCAACTTCAATTTCAACTTCAATTTCAACTTCAATTTTAACTTCAATTTCAACTTCAATTTCAACTTCAATTTCAACTTCAATTTCAACTTCAATTTCAACTTCAATTTCAACTTCAATTTCAACTTCAATTTCAACTTCAATTTCAACTTTAATTTCAACTTCAATTTCAACTTCAATTTCAACTTCAATTTCACTTCAATTTCAACTTCAATTTCAACTTCATTTCAACTTCAATTTCAACTTCAATTTCAACTTCAATTTCAACTTCAATTTCAACTTCGATTTCAACTTCAATTTCAACTTCAATTTCAACTTCAATTTCAACTTCAATTTCAACTTCAATTTCAACTTCAATTTCTACTTTAATTTCAACTTCAATTTCAACTTCAATTTCTACTTCAATTTAAATTCAACTTCAAAATCAACTTCAATTTCAACTTCAATTTCAACTTCAATTCAACTTCAATTTCAACTTCAATTTCAACTTCAATTGCAACTTTAATTTCAACCTTCAATTTCAACTTCAATTTCAACTTCAATTTCAACTTCAATTTCAACTTCAATTTCAACTTCGATTTCAACTTCAATTTCAACTTCAATTTCAACTTCAATTTCAACTTCAATTTCAACTTCAATTTCAACTTCAATTTCAACTTCAATTTCAACTTCAATTTCAACTTCAATTTCAACTTCAATTTCAACTTCAATTTCAACTTCAATTTCAACTTCAATTTCAACTACACTTTCAACTTCAATTTCAACTTCAATTTCAACTTCAATTTCAACTTCAATTTCAATTTCAACTTCATTTCAACTTCAATTTCAACTTCAATTTCAACTTCAATTTCACTTCAATTTTAACTTCAATTTCAACTTCAATTTAACTTCAACTTCAACTTCAATTTCAACTTCAATTTCAACTTCGATTTCAACTTCAATTTCAACTTCAATTTCAACTTCAATTTCAACTTCAATTTCAACTTCAATTTCAACTTCAATTTCAACTTCAATTTCAACTTCAATTTCAACTTCAATTTCAACTTCAATTTCAACTTCAATTTCAACTTCAATTTCAACTTCAATTTCAACTACACTTTCAACTTCAATTTCAACTTCAATTTCACTTCAATTGCAACTTCAATTGCAACTTCAATTTCTACTTTAATTTCAACTTCAATTTCAACTTCAATTTCTACTTCAATTTTAAATTCAACTTCAAAATCAACTTCAATTTCAACTTCAATTTCAACTTCAATTTCAACTTCAATTTCAACTTCAATTTCAACTTCAATTGCAACTTTAATTTCAACTTCAATTTCAACTTCAATTTCAACTTCAATTTCAACTTCAATTTCAACTTCAATTTCAACTTCGATTTCAACTTCAATTTCAACTTCAATTTCAACTTCAATTTCAACTTCAATTTCAACTTCAATTTCAACTTCAATTTCAACTTCAATTTCAACTTCAATTTCAACTTCAATTTCAACTTCAATTTCAACTTCAATTTCAACTTCAATTTCAACTTCAATTTCAACTACACTTTCAACTTCAATTTCAACTTCAATTTCAACTTCAATTGCAACTTCAATTGCAACTTCAATTTCAACTTCAATTTCAACTTCAATTTCTACTTTAATTTCAACTTCAATTTCAACTTCAATTTCTACTTCAATTTTAAATTCAACTTCAAAATCAACTTCAATTTCAACTTCAATTTCAACTTCAATTTCAACTTCAATTTCAACTTCAATTTCAACTTCAATTGCAACTTTAATTTCAACTTCAATTTCAACTTCAATTTCAACTTCAATTTCAACTTCAATTTCAACTTCAATTTCAACTTCGATTTCAACTTCAATTTCAACTTCAATTTCAACTTCAATTTCAACTTCAATTTCAACTTCAATTTCAACTTCAATTTCAACTTCAATTTCAACTTCAATTTCAACTTCAATTTCAACTTCAATTTCAACTTCAATTTCAACTTCAATTTCAACTTCAATTTCAACTACACTTTCAACTTCAATTTCAACTTCAATTTCAACTTCAATTTCAACTTCAATTGCAACTTTAATTTCAACTTCAATTTCAACTTCAATTTCAACTTCAATTTCAACTTCAATTTCAACTTCAATTTCAACTTCAACTTCAACTTCAATTTTAAATTGAAGCTCAACTTCAATTTCAACTTCACATTCAACTTCAATCTCAACTTCAATTTCAATTTTAATTTCAACTTCAATTTCAACTTCAATTTCAACTTCAATTTCAACTTCAATTTCAACTTCAATTTCAACTTCAATTTCAACTTCAATTTCAACTTCGATTTCAACTTCAATTTCAACTTCAATTTCAACTTCAATTTCAACTTCAATTTCAACTTCAAACTCAACTTCAACTTCAACTTCAACTTTAACTTTTACTTAACTTCCACTTCAACTTAAAATTCAACTTCAACTTCAACTTTTACTTAACTTCAACTTCAAATTCAACTTCAAATTCAACTTCAACTTCAACTTCAACTTCATCTTCAACTTCAACTTTTACTTAACTTCAACTTCAACTTCAACTTCAACTTTAAATTCAACTTCAAAATCAACTTCAACTCAACTTCAACTTCAAATTCAACTTCAACTTCAACTTCAAATTCAACTTCAAATTCAACTTCAACTTCAAATTCAACTTCAAATTCAACTTCAATTTCAACTTCAATTTCAACTCAATTTCAACTTCAATTTCAACTTCAATTTCAACTTCAATTTCAACTTCAATTTCAACTTCAATTTCAACTTCGATTTCAACTTCAATTTCAACTTCAATTTCAACTTCAATTTCAACTTCAATTTCAACTTCAATTTCAACTTCAATTTCTACTTTAATTTCAACTTCAATTTCAACTTCAATTTCTACTTCAATTTTAAATTCAACTTCAAAATCAACTTCAATTTCAACTTCATTTCAACTTCAATTTCAACTTCAATTTCAACTTCAATTTCAACTTCAATTGCAACTTTAATTTCAACTTCAATTTCAACTTCAATTTCAACTTCAATTTCAACTTCAATTCAACTTCAATTTCAACTTCGATTCAACTTCAATTTCAACTTCAATTTCAACTCAATTTCAACTTCAATTTCAACTTCAATTTCAACTTCAATTTCAACTTCAATTTCAACTTCAATTCAACTTCAATTCAACTTCAATTTCAACTTCAATTTCAACTTCAATTTCAACTTCAATTTCAACTACACTTTCAACTTCAATTTCAACTTCAATTTCAACTTCAATTTCAACTTCAATTTCAATTTCAACTTCAATTTCAACTTCAATTTCAACTTCAATTTCAACTTCAATTTCAACTTCAATTTTAACTTCAATTCAACTTCAAATTTAACTTCAACTTCAACTTCAATTTCAACTTCAATTTCAACTTCGATTTCAACTTCAATTTCAACTTCAATTTCAACTTCAATTCAACTTCAATTTCAACTTCAATTTCAACTTCAATTTCAACTTCAATTTCAACTTCAATTTCAACTTCAATTTCAACTTCAATTTCAACTTCAATTTCAACTTCAATTTCAACTTCAATTTCAACTACACTTTCAACTTCAATTTCAACTTCAATTTCAACTTCAATTGCAACTTCAATTGCAACTTCAATTTCTACTTTAATTTCAACTTCAATTTCAACTTCAATTTCTACTTCAATTTTAAATTCAACTTCAAAATCAACTTCAATTTCAACTTCAATTTCAACTTCAATTTCAACTTCAATTTCAACTTCAATTTCACTTCAATTGCAACTTTAATTTCAACTTCAATTTCAACTTCAATTTCAACTTCAATTTCAACTTCAATTTCAACTTCAATTTCAACTTCGATTTCAACTTCAATTTCAACTTCAATTTCAACTTCAATTTCAACTTCAATTTCAACTTCAATTTCAACTTCAATTTCAACTTCAATTTCAACTTCAATTTCAACTTCAATTTCAACTTCAATTTCAACTTCAATTTCAACTTCAATTTCAACTTCAATTTCAACTACACTTTCAACTTCAATTTCAACTTCAATTTCAACTTCAATTGCAACTTCAATTGCAACTTCAATTTCAACTTCAATTTCAACTTCAATTTCTACTTTAATTTCAACTTCAATTTCAACTTCAATTTCTACTTCAATTTTAAATTCAACTTCAAAATCAACTTCAATTTCAACTTCAATTTCAACTTCAATTTCAACTTCAATTTCAACTTCAATTTCAACTTCAATTGCAACTTTAATTTCAACTTCAATTTCAACTTCAATTTCAACTTCAATTTCAACTTCAATTTCAACTTCAATTTCAACTTCGATTTCAACTTCAATTTCACTTCAATTTCAACTTCAATTTCAACTTCAATTTCAACTTCAATTTCAACTTCAATTTCAACTTCAATTTCAACTTCAATTTCAACTTCAATTTCAACTTCAATTTCAACTTCAATTTCAACTTCAATTTCAACTTCAATTTCAACTACACTTTCAACTTCAATTTCAACTTCAATTTCAACTTCAATTTCAACTTCAATTGCAACTTTAATTTCAACTTCAATTTCAACTTCAATTTCAACTTCAATTTCAACTTCAATTTCAACTTCAATTTCAACTTCAACTTCAACTTCAATTTTAAATTGAAGCTCAACTTCAATTTCAACTTCACATTCAACTTCAATCTCAACTTCAATTTCAATTTTAATTTCAACTTCAATTTCAACTTCAATTTCAACTTCAATTTCAACTTCAATTTCAACTTCAATTTCAACTTCAATTTCAACTTCAATTTCAACTTCGATTTCAACTTCAATTTCAACTTCAATTTCAACTTCAATTTCAACTTCAATTTCAACTTCAAACTCAACTTCAACTTCAACTTCAACTTTAACTTTTTACTTAACTTCCACTTCAACTTAAAATTCAACTTCAACTTCAACTTTTACTTAACTTCAACTTCAAATTCAACTTCAAATTCAACTTCAACTTCAACTTCAACTTCATCTTCAACTTCAACTTTTACTTAACTTCAACTTCAACTTCAACTTCAACTTTAAATTCAACTTCAAAATCAACTTCAACTTCAACTTCAACTTCAAATTCAACTTCAACTTCAACTTCAAATTCAACTTCAAATTCAACTTCAACTTCAAATTCAACTTCAAATTCAACTTCAACTTCAACTTCAACTTCAACTTAAAATTCAACTTCAAATTCAACTTCAACTTCAACTTCAACTTCAACTTCAAATTCAACTTCAACTTCAACTTCAACTTCAACTGCAACTTAAAATTCAACTTCAACTTCAACTTCAACTTCAACTTCAACTTAAAATTCAACTTCAACTTCAACTTCAACTTCAACTTCAACTTAAAATTCAACTTCAACTTCAACTTCAACTTTACTTAACTTCAACTTCAACTTCAACTTCAACTTCAACTTCAACTTCAACTTCAAATTCAACTTCAACTTCAACTTCAACTTCAACTTCAACTTCATCTTTTACTTAACTTCAACTTCAACTTAAACTACAACTTCAAATTCAACTTCAAATTCAACTTCAACTTCAACTTCAACTTCAACTTAAAATTCAACTTCAACTTCAACTTCAACTTCAACTTTTACTTAACTTCAACTTCAACTTCAAATTCGACTTCAAATTCAACTTCAACTTCAAATTCAACTTCAACTTCAATTTCAACTTCAACTTCAACTCAAATTGAAATTTAACTTCAACTTCAACTTCAACTTCAACTGCAATTTTAGCTCCAACTTCAACTTCAAATTTCTTTTCAACTTCAATTTTAATCTCAACTTCACTTCAACTTCGACTTTCACTTTAACTTCAACTTCAACTTCAATTACAAATTCAACTTCAAACTCAACTTCAACTTCAACTTCAACTTTAACTTTTACTTAACTTCCACTTCACTTAAATTCAACTTCAACTTCAACTTTTACTTAACTTCAACTTCAAATTCAACTTCAAATTCAACTTCAAATTCACTTCAACTTCAACTTCAACTTCATCTTCAACTTCAACTTTTACTTAACTTCAACTTCAACTTCAACTTCAACTTTAAATTCAACTTCAAAATCAACTTCAACTTCAACTTCAACTTTTACTTAACTTCAACTTCAACTTCAACTTCAAATTCAACTTCAACTTCAACTTCAACTTCAACTTCAACTTCAACTTCAAATTCAACTTCAACTTCATCTTCAACTTTTACTTAACTTCAACTTCAACTTCAACTTCAACTTCAACTTCAACTTCAACTTTTACTTAACTTCAACTTCAACTTCAACGTCAACTTCAATTTCAAATTCAACTTCAACTTCAAATTCAACTTCAAATTCAACTTCAACTTCAACTTCAACTTCAACTTAAAATTCAACTTCAACTTCAACTTCAACTTTACTTAACTTCAAATTCAACTTCAACTTCAAATTCGACTTCAAATTCAACTTCAACTTCAAATTCAACTTCAACTTCAATTTCAACTTCAACTTCAACTTCAACTTCAAATTCAACTTCAACTTCAACTTCAACTTCAACTTCAACTTCAACTTCAACTTAATATTTAACTTCAACTTCAAATTCAACTTCAAATTCAACTTCAACTTCAAATAACTTCAACTTCAACATTAACTTCAACCTCAACTTTAACTTCAACTTCAATTTCAACTTCAACTTCAACTTCAACTTTCACTTCAACTGCAAATTCAACTTCAACATCAACTTCAACATTTACTTATCTTCAACTTCAACTTCAACTTCAAATTCAACTTCAATTTCAACGTCAACTTCAACTTCAACTTCATTTCAATTTAAAATTCAACTTCAACTTCAACTTCAACTTCAACTTCAACTTCAACTTAATATTTAACTTCAACTTCAAATTCAACTTCAACTTCAACTTCAACTTTACTTAACTTCAACTTCAACTTCAACTTCAACTTCAACTTCAATTTCAAATTCAACTTCAACTTCAAATTCAACTTCAACTTCAACTTCAACTTCAACTTCAACTTCAAATTCAACTTCAACTTCAACTTCAACTTCAACTTAAAATTCAACTTCAACTTCAACTTCAACTTTTACTTAACTTCAAATTCCACTTCAACTTCAAATTCGACTTCAAATTCAACTTCAACTTCAAATTCAACTTCAACTTCAATTTCAACTTCAACTTCAACTTCAAATTCAACTTCAACTTCAACTTCAACTTCAAACTCAACTTCAACTTCAACTTCTACTTTTACTTAACTTCAACTTCAACTTCAACTTCAACTTCAACTTCAACTTCAACTTCAACTTCAACTTCAACTTCAATTTAATATTTAACTTCAACTTCAAATTCAACTTCAAATTCTACTTCAACTTCAAAATAACTTCAACTTCAACATTAACTTCAACCTCAACTTTAACTTCAACTTCAATTTCAACTTCAACTTCAACTTCAACTTTCACTTCAACTGCAAATTCAACTTCAACTTCAACTTCAACATTTACTTATCTTCAACTTCAACTTCAACTTCAAATTCAACTTCAATTTCAACGTCAACTTCAACTTCAACTTCAATTTCAATTTAAAATTCAACTTCAACTTCAACTTCAACTTCAACTTAATATTTAACTTCAACTTCAACTTCAACTTCAAATTCAACTTCAACTTCAACTTCAACTTTTACTTAACTTCAACTTCAACTTCAACTTCAACTTCAAATTCAACTTCAACTTCAACTTCAACTTTTAATTAACTTCAACTTCAACTTCAACTTCAATTTCAAATTCAACTTCAACTTCAACTTCAACTTCAACTACAACTTCAACTTCAACTTAAAATTCAACTTCAACTTCAACTTAAAATTCAACTTCAACTAAAAATTCAACTTCAACTTCAACTTCAACTTCAACTTCAACTTCAAATTCAACTTCAACTTCAACTTCAACTTTTACTTAACTTCAACTTCAACTTCAAATTCAACTTCAAATTCAACTTCAACTTCAACTTCAACTTCAACTTTTACTTAACTTCAACATCAACTTCAACTTCAACTTCAAATTCAACTTCAATTTCAACGTCAACTTCAACTTCAACTTCAATTTCAAATTAAAATTCAACTTCAACTTCAACTTCAACTTCAACTTCAACTTCAACTTCAACTTCAACTTCAACTTCAACTTCAACTTCAACTTCAACTTCAACTTCAACTTAATATTTAACTTCAACTTCAAATTCAACTTCAACTTCAACTTCAACTTCAACTTCAACTTAAAATTCAACTTCAACTTCAACTTTAACTTCAACTTCAACTTCAACTTCAACTCACTTCAAATTCAACTTCAACTTCAACTTCAACTTTTACTTAACTTCAACTTCAACTTCAACTTCAACTTCAACTTCAACTTCAAATTCAACTTCAACTTCAACTTCAACTTTTACTTAACTTCAACTTCAACTTCAACTTCAATTTCAACTTCAACTTCACTTCAACTTCAACTTCAACTTCAACTTAAACTTCAACTTCAACTTATAATTCAACTTCAACTTCAATTTCAACTTCAACTTCAACTTCAACTTCAAATTAAAAATTCAACTTCAACTTCAACTTCAACTTCAACTTCAAATTCAAATTCAACTTCAACTTCAACTTCAACTTTTACTTAACTTCAACTTCAACTTTAACTTCAACTTCAACTTCAAATTCAACTTCAACTTCAACTTCAACTTCAACTTCAACTTTTAATTAACTTCAACTTCAACTTCAACTTCAACTTTTACTTAACTTCAACTTCAACTTCAACTTCAACTTCAATTTCAAATTCAACTTCAACTTCAACTTCAACTTCAAATTCAACTTCAACTTCAACTTCAACTCAAATTCAACTTCAAATTCAACTTCAACTTCAACTTCAACTTCAACTTAAAATTCAACTTCAACTTCAACTTCAACTTCAACTTTTACTTAACTTCAAATTCAACTTCAACTTCAAATTCAACTTCAATTCAACTTCAACTTCAACTTCAAATTCAACTTCAACTTCAACTTCAACTTTTACTTAACTTCAACTTCAACTTCAACTTCAACTTCAAATTCAACTTCAACTTTTAATTAACTTCAACTTCAACTTCAACTTCAATTTCAAATTCAACTTCAACTTCAACTTCAACTTCAACTTCAACTTCAACTTCAACTTAAAATTCAACTTCAACTTCAACTTAAAATTCAACTTCAACTTAAAATTCAACTTCAACTTCAACTTCAACTTCAACTTCAACTTCAAATTCAACTTCAACTTCAACTTCAACTTCAACTTCAACTTTTAATTAACTTCAACTTCAACTTCAACTTCAACTTCAAATTCACTTCAACTTCAACTTCAACTTCAACTTTTACTTAACTTCAACATCAACTTCAACTTCAACTTCAAATTCAACTTCAATTTCAACGTCAACTTCAACTTCAACTTCAATTTCAATTAAAATTCAACTTCAACTTCAACTTCAACTTCAACTTCAACTTCAACTTCAACTTCAACTTCAACTTCAACTTCAACTTCAACTTCAACTTAATATTTAACTTCAACTTCAAATTCAACTTCAACTTCAACTTCAACTTCAACTTAAAATTCAACTTCAACTTCAACTTTAACTTCAACTTCAACTTCAACTTCAACTTCAACTTCAAATTCAACTTCAACTTCAACTTCAACTTTTACTTAACTTCAACTTCAACTTCAACTTCAACTTCAAATTCAACTTCAACTTCAACTTCAACTTTTACTTAACTTCAACTTCAACTTCAACTTCAATTTCAACTTCAACTTCAACTTCAACTTCAACTTCAACTTCAACTTCAACTTAAACTTCAACTTCAACTTATAATTCAACTTCAACTTCAATTTCAACTTCAACTTCAACTTCAACTTCAAATTAAAATTCAACTTCAACTTCAACTTCAACTTCAACTTCAACTTCAAATTCAACTTCAACTTCAACTTCAACTTTTACTTAACTTCAACTTCAACTTTAACTTCAACTTCAACTTCAAATTCAACTTCAACTTCAACTTCAACTTCAACTTCAACTTTTAATTAACTTCAACTTCAACTTCAACTTTTACTTAACTTCAACTTCAACTTCAACTTCACTTCAATTTCAAATTCAACTTCAACTTCAACTTCAACTTCAAATTCAACTTCAACTTCAACTTCAACTTCAAATTCAACTTCAAATTCAACTTCAACTTCAACTTCAACTTCAACTTAAAATTCAACTTCAACTTCAACTTCAACTTCAACTTTTACTTAACTTCAAATTCAACTTCAACTTCAAATTCGACTTCAAATTCAACTTCAACTTCAAATTCAACTTCAACTTCAACTTCAACTTTTACTTAACTTCAACTTCAACTTCAACTTCAACTTCAACTTCAACTTCAACTTAATATTTAACTTCAACTTCAAATTCAACTTCAAATTCAACTTCAAATTCAACTTCAACTTCAAAATAACTTCAACTTCAACATTAACTTCAACCTCAACTTTAACTTCAACTTCAATTTCAACTTCAACTTCAACTTCAACTTTCACTTCAACTGCAAATTCAACTTCAACTTCAACTTCAACATTTACTTATCTTCAACTTCAACTTCAACTTCAAATTCAACTTCAATTTCAACGTCAACTTCAACTTCAACTTCAATTTCAATTTAAAATTCAACTTCAACTTCAACTTCACTTCAACTTAATATTTAACTTCAACTTCAAATTCAACTTCAACTTCAACTTCAACTTCAACTTCAACTTCAACTTCAAATTCAACTTCAACTTCAACTTCAACTTTTACTTAACTTCAACTTCAACTTCAACTTAAACTTAATATTTAACTTCAACTTAAAATTCAACTTCAACTTCAACTTCAACTTCAACTTCAACTTCAACTTCAACTTCAAATTCAACTTCAACTTCAACTTCAACTTTTACTTAACTTCAACTTCAACTTCAACTTCAACTTCAAATTCAACTTCAACTTCAACTTCAACTTTTAATTAACTTCAACTTCAACTTCAACTTCAATTTCAAATTCAACTTCAACTTCAACTTCAACTTCAACTTCAACTTCAACTTAAAATTCAACTTCAACTTCAACTTAAAATTCAACTTCAACTTAAAATTCAACTTCAACTTCAACTTCAACTTCACTTCAACTTCAAATTCAACTTCAACTTCAACTTCAACTTTTACTTAACTTCAACTTCAACTTCAACTTCAACTTCAAATTCAACTTCAACTTCAACTTCAACTTCAACTTTTACTTAACTTCAACATCAACTTCAACTTCAATTTCAAATT
Source organism: Brachycybe producta (assembly GCA_036925085.1). NCBI lineage: Eukaryota > Metazoa > Arthropoda > Diplopoda > Playtdesmida > Andrognathidae > Brachycybe > Brachycybe producta. The sequence goes on from JAUPFP010000289.1 coordinate 11,894, forward strand.
CAACTTCAACTTCAACTTCAACTTCAACTTCAACTTCAACTTAAAATTCAACTTCAACTTCAACTTCAACTTCAAAATCAACTTCAACTTCACTTCAACTTCAACTTCAACTTCAACTTCAACTTCAACTTCAACTTCAACTTCAACTTCAATTTCAACTTCAACTTCAACATCAACTTAGACTTCAACTTCAACTTCAATTTCAACTTCAACTTCAACTTCAACTTAAAATTCAACTTCAACTTCAACTTCAACTTCAACATCAACTTCAACTTCAACTTTTACTTAACTTCAACTTCAACTTCAACTTCAACTTCAATTTCAAATTCAACTTCACTTCAACTTCAACTTCAAATTCAACTTCAACTTCAACTTCAACTTCAACTTCAACTTCAAATTCAACTTCAAATTCAACTTCAACTTCAACTTCAACTTCAACTTAAAATTCAACTTCAACTTCAACTTCAACTTTTACTTAACTTCAACTTCAACTTCAACTTCAACTTCAACTTCAACTTCAACTTCAACTTCAAATTCAACTTCAACTTCAACTTCAACTTCAACTTCATCTTTTACTTAACTTCAACTTCAACTTCAACTTCAACTTCAAATTCAACATCAAATTCAACTTCAAATTCAACTTCAAATTCAACTTCAACTTCAACTTCAACTTCAACTTAAAATTCAACTTCAACTTCAACTTCAACTTCAACTTTTACTTAACTTCAACTTCAACTTCAATTTCAAATTCGACTTCAACTTCAATTTCAACTTTAACTTCATCTTTTACTTAACTTCAACTTCAACTTAAACTTCAACTTCAAATTCAACTTCAAATTCAACTTCAACTTCAACTTCAACTTCAACTTAAAATTCAACTTCAACTTCAACTTCAACTTCAACTTCAACATCAACTTCAACTTCACTTTTACTTAACTTCAACTTCAACTTCAACTTCAACTTCAACTTCAATTTCAAATTCAACTTCAACTTCAACTTCAACTTCAAATTCAACTTCAACTTCAAATTCAACTTCAAATTCAACTTCAACTTCAACTTCAACTTCAACCTTAAAATTCAACTTCAACTTCAACTTCAACTTTTACTTAACTACAACTTCAACTTCAACTTCAACTTCAACTTCAACTTCAACTTCAACTTCACTTCAAATTCAACTTCAACTTCAACTTCAACTTCATCTTTACTTAACTTCAACTTCAACTTCAACTTCAACTTCAAATTCAACTTCAAATTCAACTTCAACTTCAACTTAAAATTCAACTTCAACTCAACTTCAACTTCAACTTCAACTTCAAATTCAACTTCAACTTCAACTTCAACTTTTACTTAACTTCAACTTTAACTTCAACTTCAACTTCAACTTCAACTTCAACTTTTACTTAACTTCAACTTCAACTTCAACTTCAACTTCAATTTCAAATTCAACTTCAACTTCAACTTCAACTTCAAATTCAACTTCAACTTCAACTTCACTTCAAATTCAACTTCAAATTCAACTTCAACTTCAACTTCAACTTCAACTTAAAAATTCAACTTCAACTTGAACTTCAACTTTTACTTAACTTCAAATTCAACTTCAACTTCAAATTCGACTTCAAATTCAACTTCAACTTCAAATTCAACTTCAACTTCAATTTCAACTTCAACTTCAACTTCAACTTCAAATTCAACTTCAAATTCAACTTCAACTTCAACTTCAACTTCAAATTCAACTTCAACTTTACTTCAACTTCAACTTCAACTTCAAATTCAACTTCAACTTCAACTTCAACTTTTACTAACTTCAACTTCAACTTCAACTTCAACTTCAAATTCAACTTCAACTTCAACTTCAACTTTTACTTAACTTCAACTTCAACTTCAACTTCAATTTCAACTTCAACTTCAACTTTAACTTCAACTTCAACTTCAACTTAACTTAAACTTCAACTTATAATTCAACTTCAACTTCAATTTCAACTTCAACTTCAACTTCAACTTCAAATTAAAATTCAACTTCAACTTCAACTTCAACTTCAACTTCAACTTCAAATTCAACTTCAACTTCAACTTCAACTTTTACTTAACTTCAACTTCAACTTTAACTTCAACTTCAACTTCAAATTCAACTTCAACTTCAACTTCAACTTCAACTTCAACTTTTAATTAACTTCAACTTCAACTTCAACTTCATCTTTTACTTAACTTCAACTTCAACTTCAACTTCAACTTCAATTTCAAATTCAACTTCAACTTCAACTTCAACTTCAAATTCAACTTCAACTTCAACTTCAACTTCAAATTCAACTTCAATTCAACTTCAACTTCAACTTCAACTTCAACTTAAAATTGAACTTCAACTTCAACTTCAACTTCAACTTTTACTTAACTTCAAATTCAACTTCAACTTCAAATTCGACTTCAAATTCAACTTCAACTTCAAATTCAACTTCAACTTCAACTTCAACTTTTACTTAACTTCAACTTCAACTTCAACTTCAACTTCAACTTCAACTTAATATTTAACTTCAACTTCAAATTCAACTTCAAATTCAACTTCAACTTCAAAATAACTTCAACTTCAACATTAACTTCAACCTCAACTTTAACTTCAACTTCAATTTCAACTTCAATTTCAACTTCAACTTCAACTTTCACTTCAACTGCAAATTCAACTTCAACTTCAACTTCAACATTTACTTATCTTCAACTTCAACTTCAACTTCAAATTCAACTTCAATTTCAACGTCAACTTCAACTTCAACTTCAATTTCAATTTAAAATTCAACTTCAACTTCAACTTCAACTTCAACTTCAACTTAATATTTAACTTCAACTTCAAATTCAACTTCAACTTCAACTTCAACTTCAACTTCAAATTCAACTTCAACTTCAACTTCAACTTTTACTTAACTTCAACTTCAACTTCAACTTCAACTTAATATTTAACTTCAACTTAAAATTCAACTTCAACTTCAACTTCAACTTCAACTTCAACTTCAACTTCAACTTCAAATTCAACTTCAACTTCAACTTCAACTTTTACTTAACTTCAACTTCAACTTCAACTTCAACTTCAAATTCAACTTCAACTTCAACTTCAACTTTTAATTAACTTCAACTTCAACTTCAACTTCAATTTCAAATTCACTTCAACTTCAACTTCAACTTCAACTTCAACTTCAACTTAAAATTCAACTTCAACTTCAACTTAAAATTCAACTTCAACTTAAAATTCAACTTCAACTTCAACTTCAACTTCAACTTCAACTTCAAATTCAACTTCAACTTCAACTTCAACTTTTACTTAACTTCAACTTCAACTTCAACTTCAACTTCAAATTCAACTTCAACTTCAACTTCAACTTCAACTTTTACTTAACTTCAACATCAACTTCAACTTCAATTTCAAATTCAACTTCAACTTCAACTTCAACTTCAACTTCAACTTAAAATTCAACTTCAACTTCAACTTCAACTTCAAATTCAACTTCAACTTCAACTTCAACTTCAACTTCAACTTCAACTTCAACTTCAACTTCAACTTCAACTTCAACTTCAACTTCAACTTCAATTTCAACTTCAACTTCAACATCAACTTAGACTTCAACTTCAACTTCAATTTCAACTTCAACTTCAACTTCAACTTAAATCTCAACTTCAACTTCAACTTCAACTTCAACATCAACTTCAACTTCAACTTTTACTTAACTTCACTTCAACTTCACTTCAATTTCAAATTCAACTTCAACTTCAACTTCAACTTCAAATTCAACTTCAACTTCAACTTCAACTTCAACTTCAACTTCAAATTCAACTTCAAATTCAACTTCAACTTCAACTTCAACTTCAACTTAAAATTCAACTTCAACTTCAACTTCAACTTTTACTTAACTTCAACTTCAACTTCAACTTCAACTTCAACTTCAACTTCAACTTCAACTTCAACTTCAAATTAAACTTCAACTTCAACTTCAACTTCAACTTCATCTTTTACTTAACTTCAACTTCAACTTCAACTTCAACTTCAAATTCAACATCAAATTCAACTTCAAATTCAACTTCAAATTCAACTTCAACTTCAACTTTAACTTCAACTTAAAATTCAACTTCAACTTCAACTTCAACTTCAACTTTTACTTAACTTCAACTTCAACTTCAACTTCAAATTCGACTTCAACTTCAATTTCAACTTTAACTTCATCTTTTACTTAACTTCAACTTCAACTTAAACTCAACTTCAAATTCAACTTCAAATTCAACTTCAACTTCAACTTCAACTTCAACTTAAAATTCAACTTCACTTCAACTTCAACTTCAACATCAACTTCAACTTCAACTTTTACTTAACTTCAACTTCAACTTCAACTTCAACTTCAAATTCAACTTCAACTTCAACTTCAACTTCAACTTCAACTTCAAATTCAACTTCAAATTCAACTTCAACTTCAACTTCAACTTCAACTTAAATTCAACTTCAACTTCAACTTCAACTTCAACTTAAAATTCAACTTCAACTTCAACTTCAACTTTTACTTAACTACAACTTCAACTTCAACTTCAACTTCAACTTCAACTTCAACTTCAACTTCAACTTCAAATTCAACTTCAACTTCAACTTCAACTTCAACTTCATCTTTTACTTAACTTCAACTTCAACTTCACTTCAACTTCAAATTCAACTTCAAATTCAACTTCAACTTCAACTTAAAATTCAACTTCAACTTCAACTTCAACTTCAACTTCAACTTCAAATTCAACTTCAACTTCAACTTCAACTTTTACTTAACTTCAACTTTAACTTCAACTTCAACTTCAACTTCAACTTCAACTTTTACTTAACTTCAACTTCAACTTCAACTTCAACTCAATTCAATTCAACTTCAACTTCAACTTCAACTTCAAATTCAAATTCAACTTCAACTTCAACTTCAACTTCAAATTCAACTTCAATTCAACTTCAACTTCAACTTCAACTTCAACTTAAAATTCAACTTCAACTTCAACTTCAACTTTTACTTAACTTCAAATTCAACTTCAACTTCAAATTCGACTTCAAATTCAACTTCAACTTCAAATTCAACTTCAACTTCAATTTCAACTTCAACTTCAACTTCAACTTCAAATTCAACTTCAAATTCAACTTCAACTTCAACTTCAACTTCAAATTCAACTTCAACTTTAACTTCAACTTTTACTTAACTTCAACTTCAACTTCAACTTCATCTTCAACTTCAACTTCAACTTCAACTTCATCTTCAACTTCAACTTCAACTTCAACTTCAACTTCAAATTCAACTTCAACTTCAACTTCAACTTTTACTTAACTTCAACTTCAACTTCAACTTCAACTTCAAATTCAACTTCAACTTCAACTTCAACTTTTACTTAACTTCAACTTCAACTTCAACTTCAATTTCAACTTCAACTTCAACTTCAACTTCAACTTCAACTTCAACTTAAACTTCAACTTCAACTTATAATTCAACTTCAACTTCAATTTCAACTTCAACTTCAACTTCAACTTCAAATTAAAATTCAACTTCAACTTCAACTTCAACTTCAACTTCAACTTCAAATTCAACTTCAACTTCAACTTCAACTTTTACTTAACTTCAACTTCAACTTTAACTTCAACTTCAACTTCAAATTCAACTTCAACTTCAACTTCAACTTCAACTTCAACTTTTAATTAACTTCAACTTCAACTTCAACTTCAACTTTTACTTAACTTCAACTTCAACTTCAACTTCAACTTCAATTTCAAATTCAACTTCAACTTCAACTTCAACTTCAAATTCAACTTCAACTTCAACTTCAACTTCAAATTCAACTTCAAATTCAACTTCAACTTCAACTTAAAATTCAACTTCAACTTCAACTTCAACTTCAACTTTTACTTAACTTCAAATTCAACTTCAACTTCAAATTCGACTTCAAATTCAACTTCAACTTCAAATTCAACTTCAACTTCAACTTCAACTTTTACTTAACTTCAACTTCAACTTCAACTTCAACTTCAACTTCAACTTCAACTTCAACTTCAACTTAATATTTAACTTCAACTTCAAATTCAACTTCAAATTCAACTTCAACTTCAAAATAACTTCAACTTCAACATTAACTTCAACCTCAACTTTAACTTCAACTTCAATTTCAACTTCAACTTCAACTTCAACTTTCACTTCAACTGCAAATTCAACTTCAACTTCAACTTCAACATTTACTTATCTTCAACTTCAACTTCAACTTCAAATTCAACTTCAATTTCAACGTCAACTTCAACTTCAACTTCAATTTCAATTTAAAATTCAACTTCAACTTCAACTTCAACTTCAACTTCAACTTAATATTTAACTTCAACTTCAAATTCAACTTCAACTTCAACTTCAACTTCAACTTCAACTTCAACTTCAAATTCAACTTCAACTTCAACTTCAACTTTTACTTAACTTCAACTTCAACTTCAACTTCAACTTAATATTTAACTTCAACTTAAAATTCAACTTCAACTTCAACTTCAACTTCAACTTCAACTTCAACTTCAACTTCAAATTCAACTTCAACTTCAACTTCAACTTTTACTTAACTTCAACTTCAACTTCAACTTCAACTTCAAATTCAACTTCAACTTCAACTTCAACTTTTAATTAACTTCAACTTCAACTTCAACTTCAATTTCAAATTCAACTTCAACTTCAACTTCAACTTCAACTTCAACTTCAACTTCAACTTAAAATTCAACTTCAACTTCAACTTAAAATTCAACTTCAACTTAAAATTCAACTTCAACTTCAACTTCAACTTCAACTTCAACTTCAAATTCAACTTCAACTTCAACTTCAACTTTTACTTAACTTCAACTTCAACTTCAACTTCAACTTCAACTTCAAATTCAACTTCAACTTCAACTTCAACTTCAACTTTTACTTAACTTCAACATCAACTTCAACTTCAATTTCAAATTCAACTTCAACTTCAACTTCAACTTCAACTTCAACTTAAAATTCAACTTCAACTTCAACTTCAACTTAAAATTCAACTTCAACTTCAACTTCAACTTCAACTTCAACTTCAACTTCAACTTCAACTTCAACTTCAACTTCAATTTCAACTTCAACTTCAACATCAACTTAGACTTCAACTTCAACTTCAATTTCAACTTCAACTTCAACTTCAACTTAAAATTCAACTTCAACTTCAACTTCAACTTCAACATCAACTTCAACTTCAACTTTTACTTAACTTCAACTTCAACTTCAACTTCAACTTCAATTTCAAATTCAACTTCAACTTCAACTTCAACTTCAAATTCAACTTCAACTTCAACTTCAACTTCAACTTCAACTTCAAATTCAACTTCAAATTCAACTTCAACTTCAACTTCAACTTCAACTTAAAATTCAACTTCAACTTCAACTTCAACTTTTACTTAACTTCAACTTCAACTTCAACTTCAACTTCAACTTCAACTTCAACTTCAACTTCAACTTCAACTTCAAATTCAACTTCAACTTCAACTTCAACTTCAACTTCATCTTTTACTTAACTTCAACTTCAACTTCAACTTCAACTTCAAATTCAACATCAAATTCAACTTCAAATTCAACTTCAAATTCAACTTCAACTTCAACTTCAACTTCAACTTCAACTTAAAATTCAACTTCAACTTCAACTTCAACTTCAACTTTTACTTAACTTCAACTTCAACTTCAACTTCAAATTCGACTTCAACTTCAATTTCAACTTTAACTTCATCTTTTACTTAACTTCAACTTCAACTTAAACTTCAACTTCAAATTCAACTTCAAATTCAACTTCAACTTCAACTTCAACTTCAACTTAAAATTCAACTTCAACTTCAACTTCAACATCAACTTCAACTTCAACTTTTACTTAACTTCAACTTCAACTTCAACTTCAACTTCAATTTCAAATTCAACTTCAACTTCAAATTCGACTTCAAATTCAACTTCAACTTCAAATTCAACTTCAACTTCAATTTCAACTTCAACTTCAACTTCAACTTCAAATTCAACTTCAAATTCAACTTCAACTTTAACTTCAACTTCAAATTCAACTTCAACTTTAACTTCAACTTTTACTTAACTTCAACTTCAACTTCAACTTCAACTTCAACTTCAACTTCAACTTCAACTTCATCTTCAACTTCAACTTCAACTTCAACTTCAACTTCAACTTCAACTTAATATTTAACTTCAACTTCAAATTCAACTTCAAATTCAACTTCAACTTCAAAATAACTTCAACTTCAACATTAACTTCAACCTTAACTTTAACTTCAACTTCAATTTCAACTTCAACTTCAACTTCAACTTTCACTTCAACTGCAAATTCAACTTCAACTTCAACTTCAACATTTACTTATCTTCAACTTCAACTTCAACTTCAAATTCAACTTCAATTTCAACGTCAACTTCAACTTCAACTTCAATTTCAATTTAAAATTCAACTTCAACTTCAACTTCAACTTCAACTTCAACTTAATATTTAACTTCAACTTCAAATTCAACTTCAACTTCAACTTCAACTTCAACTTCAACTTAAAATTCAACTTCAACTTCAACTTCAACTTCAACTTCAACTTCAACTTCAACTTCAAATTCAACTTCAACTTCAACTTCAACTTTTACTTAACTTCAACTTCAACTTCAACTTCAACTTCAACTTCAACTTCAACTTTTAATTAACTTCAACTTCAACTTCAACTTCAATTTCAAATTCAACTTCAACTTCAACTTCAACTTCAACTTCAACTTCAACTTCAACTTAAAATTCAACTTCAACTTCAACTTAAAATTCAACTTCAACTTAAAATTCAACTTCAACTTCAACTTCAACTTCAACTTCAACTTCAACTTCAAATTCAACTTCAACTTCAACTTCAACTTTTACTTAACTTCAACTTCAACTTCAACTTCAACTTCAACTTCAACTTCAAATTCAACTTCAACTTCAACTTTAACTTCGACTTTTACTTAACTTCAACATCAACTTCAACTTCAATTTCAAATTCAACTTCAACTTCAACTTCAACTTCAACTTAAAATTCAACTTCAACTTCAACTTCAACTTCAAATTCAACTTCAACTTCAACTTCAACTTCAACTTCAATTTCAACTTCAACTTCAACTTCAACTTCAACTTCAACTTCAATTTCAACTTCAACTTCAACATCAACTTAGACTTCAACTTCAACTTCAATTTCAACTTCAAATTCAACTTCAACTTAAAATTCAACTTCAACTTCAACTTCAACTTCAACATCAACTTCAACTTCAACTTTTACTTAACTTCAACTTCAACTTCAACTTCAATTTCAAATTCAACTTCAACTTCAACTTCAACTTCAAATTCAACTTCAACTTCAACTTCAACTTCAACTTCAACTTCAAATTCAACTTCAAATTCAACTTCAACTTCAACTTCGAACTTCAACTTAAAATTCAACTTCAACTTCAACTTCAACTTTTACTTAACTTCAACTTCAACTTCAACTTCAACTTCAACTTCAACTTCAACTTCAACTTCAAATTCAACTTCAACTTCAACTTCAACTTCAACTTCATCTTTTACTTAACTTCAACTTCAACTTCAACTTCAACTTCAAATTCAACTTCAAATTCAACTTCAAATTCAACTTCAAATTCAACTTCAACTTCAACTTCAACTTCAACTTAAAATTCAACTTCAACTTCAACTTCAACTTCAACTTTTACTTAACTTCAACTTCAACTTCAACTTCAAATTCGACTTCAACTTCAATTTCAACTTTAACTTCATCTTTTACTTAACTTCAACTTCAACTTAAACTTCAACTTCAAATTCAACTTCAAATTCAACTTCAACTTCAACTTTAACTTCAACTTAAAATTCAACTTCAACTTTTACTTAACTTCAAATTCAACTTCAACTTCAAATTCGACTTCAAATTCAACTTCAACTTCAAATTCAACTTCAACTTCAATTTCAACTTCAACTTCAACTTCAACTTCAAATTCAACTTCAAATTCAACTTCAACTTCAACTTCAACTTCAATTCAACTTCAACTTTAACTTCAACTTTTACTTAACTTCAACTTCAACTTCAACTTCAACTTCAACTTCAACTTCAACTTCAACTTCAACTTCAACTTCAACTTCAACTTCAACTTAATATTTAACTTCAACTTCAAATTCAACTTCAAATTCAACTTCAACTTCAAAATAACTTCAACTTCAACATTAACTTCAACCTTAACTTTAACTTCAACTTCAATTTCAACTTCAACTTCAACTTCAACTTTCACTTCAACTGCAAATTCAACTTCAACTTCAACTTCAACATTTACTTATCTTCAACTTCAACTTCAACTTCAAATTCAACTTCAATTTCAACGTCAACTTCAACTTCAACTTCAATTTCAATTTAAAATTCAACTTCAACTTCAACTTCAACTTCAACTTAATATTTAACTTCAACTTCAAATTCAACTTCAACTTCAACTTCAACTTCAACTTCAACTTAAAATTCAACTTCAACGTCAACTTCAACTTCAACTTCAACTTCAACTTCAACTTCAAATTCAACTTCAACTTCAACTTCAACTTTTACTTAACTTCAACTTCAACTTCAACTTCAACTTCAAATTCAACTTCAACTTCAAATTCAACTTCAACTTAAACTTCAACTTTTAATTAACTTCAACTTCAACTTCAACTTCAATTTCAAATTCAACTTCAACTTCAACTTCAACTTCAACTTCAACTTCAACTTCAACTTAAAATTCAACTTCAACTTCAACTTAAAATTCAACTTCAACTTAAAATTCAACTTCAACTTCAACTTCAACTTCAACTTCAACTTCAACTTCAACTTCAAATTCAACTTCAACTTCAACTTCAACTTTTACTTAACTTCAACTTCAACTTCAACTTCAACTTCAAATTCAACTTCAACTTCAACTTTAACTTCAACTTTTACTTAACTTCAACATCAACTTCAACTTCAATTTCAAATTCAACTTCAACTTTTACTTAACTTCAACTTCAACTTCAACTTCAACTTCAATTTCAAATTCAACTTCAACTTCAACTTCAACTTCAAATTCAACTTCAACTTCAACTTCAACTTCAAATTCAACTTCAAATTCAACTTCAACTTCAACTTCAACTTCAACTTCAACTTCAACTTAAAATTCAACTTCAACTTCAACTTCAACTTTTACTTAACTTCAAATTCAACTTCAACTTCAAATTCGACTTCAAATTCAACTTCAACTTCAAATTCAACTTCAACTTCAATTTCAACTTCAACTTCAACTTCAACTTCAAATTCAACTTCAAATTCAACTTCAACTTCAACTTCAACTTCAAATTCAACTTCAACTTTAACTTCAACTTTTACTTAACTTCAACTTCAACTTCAACTTCAACTTCAACTTCAACTTCAACTTCAACTTCATCTTCAACTTCAACTTCAACTTCAACTTCAACTTCAAATTCAACTTCAACTTCAACTTCAACTTTTACTTAACTTCAACTTCAACTTCAACTTCAACTTCAAATTCAACTTCAACTTCAACTTCAACTTTTACTTAACTTCAACTTCAACTTCAACTTCAATTTCAACTTCAACTTCAACTTCAACTTCAACTTCAACTTAAACTTAAACTTCAACTTCAACTTATAATTCAACTTCAACTTCAATTTCAACTTCAAATTCAACTTCAACTTAAAATTCAACTTCAACTTCAACTTCAACTTCAACATCAACTTCAACTTCAACTTTTACTTAACTTCAACTTCAACTTCAACTTCAATTTCAAATTCAACTTCAACTTCAACTTCAACTTCAAATTCAACTTCAACTTCAACTTCAACTTCAACTTCAACTTCAAATTCAACTTCAAATTCAACTTCAACTTCAACTTCGAACTTCAACTTAAAATTCAACTTCAACTTCAACTTCAACTTTTACTTAACTTCAACTTCAACTTCAACTTCAACTTCAACTTCAACTTCAACTTCAACTTCAACTTCAAATTCAACTTCAACTTCAACTTCAACTTCAACTTCATCTTTTACTTAACTTCAACTTCAACTTCAACTTCAACTTCAAATTCAACTTCAAATTCAACTTCAAATTCAACTTCAAATTCAACTTCAACTTCAACTTCAACTTCAACTTAAAATTCAACTTCAACTTCAACTTCAACTTCAACTTTTACTTAACTTCAACTTCAACTTCAACTTCAAATTCGACTTCAACTTCAATTTCAACTTTAACTTCATCTTTTACTTAACTTCAACTTCAACTTAAACTTCAACTTCAAATTCAACTTCAAATTCAACTTCAACTTCAACTTTAACTTCAACTTAAAATTCAACTTCAACTTTTACTTAACTTCAAATTCAACTTCAACTTCAAATTCGACTTCAAATTCAACTTCAACTTCAAATTCAACTTCAACTTCAATTTCAACTTCAACTTCAACTTCAACTTCAAATTCAACTTCAAATTCAACTTCAACTTCAACTTCAACTTCAAATTCAACTTCAACTTTAACTTCAACTTTTACTTAACTTCAACTTCAACTTCAACTTCAACTTCAACTTCAACTTCAACTTCAACTTCAACTTCAACTTCAACTTCAACTTCAACTTAATATTTAACTTCAACTTCAAATTCAACTTCAAATTCAACTTCAACTTCAAAATAACTTCAACTTCAACATTAACTTCAACCTTAACTTTAACTTCAACTTCAATTTCAACTTCAACTTCAACTTCAACTTTCACTTCAACTGCAAATTCAACTTCAACTTCAACTTCAACATTTACTTATCTTCAACTTCAACTTCAACTTCAAATTCAACTTCAATTTCAACGTCAACTTCAACTTCAACTTCAATTTCAATTTAAAATTCAACTTCAACTTCAACTTCAACTTCAACTTAATATTTAACTTCAACTTCAAATTCAACTTCAACTTCAACTTCAACTTCAACTTCAACTTAAAATTCAACTTCAACGTCAACTTCAACTTCAACTTCAACTTCAACTTCAACTTCAAATTCAACTTCAACTTCAACTTCAACTTTTACTTAACTTCAACTTCAACTTCAACTTCAACTTCAAATTCAACTTCAACTTCAAATTCAACTTCAACTTAAACTTCAACTTTTAATTAACTTCAACTTCAACTTCAACTTCAATTTCAAATTCAACTTCAACTTCAACTTCAACTTCAACTTCAACTTCAACTTCAACTTAAAATTCAACTTCAACTTCAACTTAAAATTCAACTTCAACTTAAAATTCAACTTCAACTTCAACTTCAACTTCAACTTCAACTTCAACTTCAACTTCAAATTCAACTTCAACTTCAACTTCAACTTTTACTTAACTTCAACTTCAACTTCAACTTCAACTTCAAATTCAACTTCAACTTCAACTTTAACTTCAACTTTTACTTAACTTCAACATCAACTTCAACTTCAATTTCAAATTCAACTTCAACTTTTACTTAACTTCAACTTCAACTTCAACTTCAACTTCAATTTCAAATTCAACTTCAACTTCAACTTTAACTTCAAATTCAACTTCAACTTCAACTTCAACTTCAAATTCAACTTCAAATTCAACTTCAACTTCAACTTCAACTTCAACTTAAAATTCAACTTCAACTTCAACTTCAACTTTTACTTAACTTCAAATTCAACTTCAACTTCAAATTCGACTTCAAATTCAACTTCAACTTCAAATTCAACTTCAACTTCAATTTCAACTTCAACTTCAACTTCAACTTCAAATTCAACTTCAAATTCAACTTCAACTTCAACTTCAACTTCAAATTCAACTTCAACTTTAACTTCAACTTTTACTTAACTTCAACTTCAACTTCAACTTCAACTTCAACTTCAACTTCAACTTCAACTTCATCTTCAACTTCAACTTCAACTTCAACTTCAACTTCAAATTCAACTTCAACTTCAACTTCAACTTTTACTTAACTTCAACTTCAACTTCAACTTCAACTTCAAATTCAACTTCAACTTCAACTTCAACTTTTACTTAACTTCAACTTCAACTTCAACTTCAATTTCAACTTCAACTTCAACTTCAACTTCAACTTCAACTTAAACTTAAACTTCAACTTCAACTTATAATTCAACTTCAACTTCAATTTCAACTTCAAATTCAACTTCAACTTAAAATTCAACTTCAACTTCAACTTCAACTTCAACATCAACTTCAACTTCAACTTTTACTTAACTTCAACTTCAACTTCAACTTCAATTTCAAATTCAACTTCAACTTCAACTTCAACTTCAAATTCAACTTCAACTTCAACTTCAACTTCAACTTCAACTTCAAATTCAACTTCAAATTCAACTTCAACTTCAACTTCGAACTTCAACTTAAAATTCAACTTCAACTTCAACTTCAACTTTTACTTAACTTCAACTTCAACTTCAACTTCAACTTCAACTTCAACTTCAACTTCAACTTCAACTTCAAATTCAACTTCAACTTCAACTTCAACTTCAACTTCATCTTTTACTTAACTTCAACTTCAACTTCAACTTCAACTTCAAATTCAACTTCAAATTCAACTTCAAATTCAACTTCAAATTCAACTTCAACTTCAACTTCAACTTCAACTTAAAATTCAACTTCAACTTCAACTTCAACTTCAACTTTTACTTAACTTCAACTTCAACTTCAACTTCAAATTCGACTTCAACTTCAATTTCAACTTTAACTTCATCTTTTACTTAACTTCAACTTCAACTTAAACTTCAACTTCAAATTCAACTTCAAATTCAACTTCAACTTCAACTTTAACTTCAACTTAAAATTCAACTTCAACTTTTACTTAACTTCAAATTCAACTTCAACTTCAAATTCGACTTCAAATTCAACTTCAACTTCAAATTCAACTTCAACTTCAATTTCAACTTCAACTTCAACTTCAACTTCAAATTCAACTTCAAATTCAACTTCAACTTCAACTTCAACTTCAAATTCAACTTCAACTTTAACTTCAACTTTTACTTAACTTCAACTTCAACTTCAACTTCAACTTCAACTTCAACTTCAACTTCAACTTCAACTTCAACTTCAACTTCAACTTCAACTTAATATTTAACTTCAACTTCAAATTCAACTTCAAATTCAACTTCAACTTCAAAATAACTTCAACTTCAACATTAACTTCAACCTTAACTTTAACTTCAACTTCAATTTCAACTTCAACTTCAACTTCAACTTTCACTTCAACTGCAAATTCAACTTCAACTTCAACTTCAACATTTACTTATCTTCAACTTCAACTTCAACTTCAAATTCAACTTCAATTTCAACGTCAACTTCAACTTCAACTTCAATTTCAATTTAAAATTCAACTTCAACTTCAACTTCAACTTCAACTTAATATTTAACTTCAACTTCAAATTCAACTTCAACTTCAACTTCAACTTCAACTTCAACTTAAAATTCAACTTCAACTTCAACTTCAACTTCAACTTCAACTTCAACTTCAAATTCAACTTCAACTTCAACTTCAACTTTTACTTAACTTCAACTTCAACTTCAACTTCAACTTCAAATTCAACTTCAACTTCAAATTCAACTTCAACTTCAACTTCAACTTTTAATTAACTTCAACTTCAACTTCAACTTCAATTTCAAATTCAACTTCAACTTCAACTTCAACTTCAACTTCAACTTCAACTTCAACTTAAAATTCAACTTCAACTTCAACTTAAAATTCAACTTCAACTTAAAATTCAACTTCAACTTCAACTTCAACTTCAACTTCAACTTCAACTTCAAATTCAACTTTAACTTCAACTTCAACTTTTACTTAACTTCAACTTCAACTTCAACTTCAACTTCAAATTCAACTTCAACTTCAACTTTAACTTCAACTTTTACTTAACTTCAACATCAACTTCAACTTCAATTTCAAATTCAACTTCAACTTTTACTTAACTTCAACTTCAACTTCAACTTCAACTTCAATTTCAAATTCAACTTCAACTTCAACTTCAACTTCAAATTCAACTTCAACTTCAACTTCAACTTCAAATTCAACTTCAAATTCAACTTCAACTTCAACTTCAACTTCAACTTAAAATTCAACTTCAACTTCAACTTCAACTTTTACTTAACTTCAAATTCAACTTCAACTTCAAATTCGACTTCAAATTCAACTTCAACTTCAAATTCAACTTCAACTTCAATTTCAACTTCAACTTCAACTTCAACTTCAAATTCAACTTCAAATTCAACTTCAACTTCAACTTCAACTTCAAATTCAACTTCAACTTTAACTTCAACTTTTACTTAACTTCAACTTCAACTTCAACTTCAACTTCAACTTCAACTTCAACTTCAACTTCATCTTCAACTTCAACTTCAACTTCAACTTCAACTTCAAATTCAACTTCAACTTCAACTTCAACTTTTACTTAACTTCAACTTCAACTTCAACTTCAACTTCAAATTCAACTTCAACTTCAACTTCAACTTTTACTTAACTTCAACTTCAACTTCAACTTCAATTTCAACTTCAACTTCAACTTCAACTTCAACTTCAACTTAAACTTAAACTTCAACTTCAACTTATAATTCAACTTCAACTTCAATTTCAACTTCAACTTCAACTTCAACTTCAAATTAAAATTCAACTTCATCTTCAACTTTAACTTCAACTTCAACTTCAAATTCAACTTCAACTTCAACTTCAACTTTTACTTAACTTCAACTTCAACTTTAACTTCAACTTCAACTTCAAATTCAACTTCAACTTCAACTTCAACTTCAACTTCAACTTTTAATTAACTTCAACTTCAACTTCAACTTCAACTTTTACTTAACTTCAACTTCAACTTCAACTTCAACTTCAATTTCAAATTCAACTTCAACTTCAACTTCAACTTCAAATTCAACTTCAACTTCAACTTCAACTTCAAATTCAACTTCAAATTCAACTTCAACTTCAACTTCAACTTCAACTTAAAATTCAACTTCAACTTCAACTTCAACTTCAACTTTTACTTAACTTCAAATTCAACTTCAACTTCAAATTCGACTTCAAATTCAACTTCAACTTCAAATTCAACTTCAACTTCAACTTCAACTTTTACTTAACTTCAACTTCAACTTCAACTTCAACTTCAACTTCAACTTCAACTTCAACTTCAACTTAATATTTAACTTCAACTTCAAATTCAACTTCAAATTCAACTTCAACTTCAAAATAACTTCAACTTCAACATTAACTTCAACCTCAACTTTAACTTCAACTTCAATTTCAACTTCAACTTCAACTTCAACTTTCACTTCAACTGCAAATTCAACTTCAACTTCAACTTCAACATTTACTTATCTTCAACTTCAACTTCAACTTCAAATTCAACTTCAATTTCAACGTCAACTTCAACTTCAACTTCAATTTCAATTTAAAATTCAACTTCAACTTCAACTTCAACTTCAACTTCAACTTAATATTTAACTTCAACTTCAAATTCAACTTCAACTTCAACTTCAACTTCAACTTCAACTTCAACTTCAAATTCAACTTCAACTTCAACTTCAACTTTTACTTAACTTCAACTTCAACTTCAACTTCAACTTAATATTTAACTTCAACTTAAAATTCAACTTCAACTTCAACTTCAACTTCAACTTCAACTTCAACTTCAACTTCAAATTCAACTTCAACTTCAACTTCAACTTTTAATTAACTTCAACTTCAACTTCAACTTCAATTTCAAATTCAACTTCAACTTCAACTTCAACTTCAACTTCAACTTCAACTTCAACTTAAAATTCAACTTCAACTTCAACTTAAAATTCAACTTCAACTTAAAATTCAACTTCAACTTCAACTTCAACTTCAACTTCAACTTCAAATTCAACTTCAACTTCAACTTCAACTTTTACTTAACTTCAACTTCAACTTCAACTTCAACTTCAACTTCAAATTCAACTTCAACTTCAACTTCAACTTCAACTTTTACTTAACTTCAACATCAACTTCAACTTCAATTTCAAATTCAACTTCAACTTCAACTTCAACTTCAACTTCAACTTAAAATTCAACTTCAACTTCAACTTCAACTTAAAATTCAACTTCAACTTCAACTTCAACTTCAACTTCAACTTCAACTTAAAATTCAACTTCAACTTCAACTTCAACTTAAAATTCAACTTCAACTTCAACTTCAACTTCAACTTCAACTTCAACTTCAACTTCAACTTCAACTTCAACTTCAACTTCAATTTCAACTTCAACTTCAACATCAACTTAGACTTCAACTTCAACTTCAATTTCAACTTCAACTTCAACTTCAACTTAAAATTCAACTTCAACTTCAACTTCAACTTCAACATCAACTTCAACTTCAACTTTTACTTAACTTCAACTTCAACTTCAACTTCAACTTCAATTTCAAATTCAACTTCAACTTCAACTTCAACTTCAAATTCAACTTCAACTTCAACTTCAACTTCAACTTCAACTTCAAATTCAACTTCAAATTCAACTTCAACTTCAACTTCAACTTCAACTTAAAATTCAACTTCAACTTCAACTTCAACTTTTACTTAACTTCAACTTCAACTTCAACTTCAACTTCAACTTCAACTTCAACTTCAACTTCAAATTCAACTTCAACTTCAACTTCAACTTCAACTTCATCTTTTACTTAACTTCAACTTCAACTTCAACTTCAACTTCAAATTCAACATCAAATTCAACTTCAAATTCAACTTCAAATTCAACTTCAACTTCAACTTCAACTTCAACTTCAACTTAAAATTCAACTTCAACTTCAACTTCAACTTCAACTTTTACTTAACTTCAACTTCAACTTCAACTTCAAATTCGACTTCAACTTCAATTTCAACTTTAACTTCATCTTTTACTTAACTTCAACTTAAACTTAAACTTCAACTTCAAATTCAACTTCAAATTCAACTTCAACTTCAACTTCAACTTCAACTTAAAATTCAACTTCAACTTCAACTTCAACTTCAACATCAACTTCAACTTCAACTTTTACTTAACTTCAACTTCAACTTCAACTTCAACTTCAATTTCAAATTCAACTTCAACTTCAACTTCAACTTCAAATTCAACTTCAACTTCAACTTCAACTTCAACTTCAACTTCAAATTCAACTTCAAATTCAACTTCAACTTCAACTTCAACTTAAAATTCAACTTCCACTTCAACTTCAACTTTTACTTAACTTCAACTTCAACTTCAACTTCAACTTCAACTTCAACTTCAACTTCAACTTCAACTTCAAATTCAACTTCAACTTCAACTTCAACTTCAACTTCATCTTTTACTTAACTTCAACTTCAACTTCAACTTCAACTTCAAATTCAACTTCAAATTCAACTTCAACTTCAACTTAAATTCAACTTCAACTTCAACTTCAACTTCAACTTCAAATTCAACTTCAACTTCAACTTCAACTTTTACTTAACTTCAACTTTAACTTCAACTTCAACTTCAACTTCAACTTCAACTTTTACTTAACTTCAACTTCAACTTCAACTTCAACTTCAATTTCAAATTCAACTTCAACTTCAACTTCAACTTCAAATTCAACTTCAACTTCAATTTCAACTTCAAATTCAACTTCAAATTCAACTTCAACTTCAACTTCAACTTCAACTTAAAATTCAACTTCAACTTCAACTTCAACTTTTACTTAACTTCAAATTCAACTTCAACTTCAAATTCGACTTCAAATTTAACTTCAACTTCAAATTCAACTTCAACTTCAATTTCAACTTCAACTTCAACTTCAACTTCAAATTCAACTTCAAATTCAACTTCAAATTCAACTTCAACTTCAACTTCAACTTCAAATTCAACTTCAACTTTAACTTCAACTTTTACTTAACTTCAACTTCAACTTCAACTTCAACTTCAACTTCAACTTCAACTTCAACTTCATCTTCAACTTCAACTTCAACTTCAACTTCAACTTCAACTTCAACTTAATATTTAACTTCAACTTCAAATTCAACTTCAAATTCAACTTCAACTTCAAAATAACTTCAACTTCAACATTAACTTCAACCTTAACTTTAACTTCAACTTCAATTTCAACTTCAACTTCAACTTCAACTTTCACTTCAACTGCAAATTCAACTTCAACTTCAACTTCAACATTTACTTATCTTCAACTTCAACTTCAACTTCAAATTCAACTTCAATTTCAACGTCAACTTCAACTTCAACTTCAATTTCAATTTAAAATTCAACTTCAACTTCAACTTCAACTTCAACTTCAACTTAATATTTAACTTCAACTTCAAATTCAACTTCAACTTCAACTTCAACTTCAACTTAAAATTCAACTTCAACTTCAACTTCAACTTCAACTTCAACTTCAACTTCAACTTCAAATTCAACTTCAACTTCAACTTCAACTTTTACTTAACTTCAACTTCAACTTCAACTTCAACTTCAAATTCAACTTCAACTTCAACTTCAACTTTTAATTAACTTCAACTTCAACTTCAACTTCAATTTCAAATTCAACTTCAACTTCAACTTCAACTTCAACTTCAACTTCAACTTCAACTTAAAATTCAACTTCAACTTCAACTTAAAATTCAACTTCAACTTAAAATTCAACTTCAACTTCAACTTCAACTTCAACTTCAACTTCAACTTCAAATTCAACTTCAACTTCAACTTCAACTTTTACTTAACTTCAACTTCAACTTCAACTTCAACTTCAAATTCAACTTCAACTTCAACTTTAACTTCGACTATCACTTAACTTCAACATCAACTTCAACTTCAATTTCAAATTCAACTTCAACTTCAACTTCAACTTCAACTTAAAATTCAACTTCAACTTCAACTTCAACTTCAAATTCAACTTCAACTTCAACTTCAACTTCAACTTCAATTTCAACTTCAACTTCAACTTCAACTTCAACTTCAACTTCAATTTCAACTTCAACTTCAACATCAACTTAGACTTCAACTTCAACTTCAATTTCAACTTCAAATTCAACTTCAACTTAAAATTCAACTTCAACTTCAACTTCAACTTCAACATCAACTTCAACTTCAACTTTTACTTAACTTCAACTTCAACTTCAACTTCAATTTCAAATTCAACTTCAACTTCAACTTCAACTTCAAATTCAACTTCAACTTCAACTTCAACTTCAACTTCAACTTCAAATTCAACTTCAAATTCAACTTCAACTTCAACTTCGAACTTCAACTTAAAATTCAACTTCAACTTCAACTTCAACTTTTACTTAACTTCAACTTCAACTTCAACTTCAACTTCAACTTCAACTTCAACTTCAACTTCAAATTCAACTTCAACTTCAACTTCAACTTCAACTTCATCTTTTACTTAACTTCAACTTCAACTTCAACTTCAACTTCAAATTCAACTTCAAATTCAACTTCAAATTCAACTTCAAATTCAACTTCAACTTCAACTTCAACTTCAACTTAAAATTCAACTTCAACTTCAACTTCAACTTCAACTTTTACTTAACTTCAACTTCAACTTCAACTTCAAATTCGACTTCAACTTCAATTTCAACTTTAACTTCATCTTTTACTTAACTTCAACTTCAACTTAAACTTCAACTTCAAATTCAACTTCAAATTCAACTTCAACTTCAACTTTAACTTCAACTTAAAATTCAACTTCAACTTTTACTTAACTTCAAATTCAACTTCAACTTCAAATTCGACTTCAAATTCAACTTCAACTTCAAATTCAACTTCAACTTCAATTTCAACTTCAACTTCAACTTCAACTTCAAATTCAACTTCAAATTCAACTTCAACTTCAACTTCAACTTCAAATTCAACTTCAACTTTAACTTCAACTTTTACTTAACTTCAACTTCAACTTCAACTTCAACTTCAACTTCAACTTCAACTTCAACTTCAACTTCAACTTAATATTTAACTTCAACTTCAAATTCAACTTCAAATTCAACTTCAACTTCAAAATAACTTCAACTTCAACATTAACTTCAACCTTAACTTTAACTTCAACATCAATTTCAACTTCAACTTCAACTTCAACTTTCACTTCAACTGCAAATTCAACTTCAACTTCAACTTCAACATTTACTTATCTTCAACTTCAACTTCAACTTCAAATTCAACTTCAATTTCAACGTCAACTTCAACTTCAACTTCAATTTCAATTTAAAATTCAACTTCAACTTCAACTTCAACTTCAACTTCAACTTCAACTTCAACTTCAACTTCAACTTCAACTTCAAATTCAACTTCAACTTCAACTTCAACTTTTACTTAACTTCAACTTCAACTTCAACTTCAACTTCAAATTCAACTTCAACTTCAAATTCAACTTCAACTTCAACTTCAACTTTTAATTAACTTCAACTTCAACTTCAACTTCAATTTCAAATTCACTTCAACTTCAACTTCAACTTCAACTTCAAACTTCAACTTAAACTTAAAATTCAACTTCAACTTCAACTTAAAATTCAACTTCAACTTAAAATTCAACTTCAACTTCAACTTCAACTTCAACTTCAACTTCAAATTCAACTTCAACTTCAACTTCAACTTTTACTTAACTTCAACTTCAACTTCAACTTCAACTTCAAATTCAACTTCAACTTCAACTTTAACTTCAACTTTTACTTAACTTCAACATCAACTTCAACTTCAATTTCAAATTCAACTTCAACTTCAACTTCAACTTTTAATTAACTTCAACTTCAACTTAAAATTCAACTTCAACTTCAACTTCAACTTCAAATTCAACTTCAACTTCAACTTCAACTTCAACTTCAATTTCAACTTCAACTTCAACTTCAACTTCAACTTCAACTTCAATTTCAACTTCAACTTCAACATCAACTTAGACTTCAACTTCAACTTCAATTTCAACTTCAACTTCAATTTCAACTTAAAATTCAACTTCAACTTCAACTTCAACTTCAACATCAACTTCAACTTCAACTTTTACTTAACTTCAACTTCAACTTCAACTTCAACTTCAATTTCAAATTCAACTTCAACTTCAACTTCAAATTAAAATTCAACTTCAACTTCAACTTCAACTTCAACTTCAAATTCAACTTCAACTTCAACTTCAACTTTTACTTAACTTCAACTTCAACTTTAACTTCAACTTCAACTTCAAATTCAACTTCAACTTCAACTTCAACTTCAACTTCAACTTTTAATTAACTTCAACTTCAACTTCAACTTCAACTTTTACTTAACTTCAACTTCAACTTCAACTTCAACTTCAATTTCAAATTCAACTTCAACTTCAACTTCAACTTCAAATTCAACTTCAACTTCAACTTCAACTTCAAATTCAACTTCAAATTCAACTTCAACTTCAACTTCAACTTCAACTTAAAATTCAACTTCAACTTCAACTTCAACTTCAACTTTTACTTAACTTCAAATTCAACTTCAACTTCAAATTCGACTTCAAATTCAACTTCAACTTCAAATTCAACTTCAACTTCAACTTCAACTTTTACTTAACTTCAACTTCAACTTCAACTTCAACTTCAACTTCAACTTCAACTTCAACTTCAACTTAATATTTAACTTCAACTTCAAATTCAACTTCAAATTCAACTTCAACTTCAAAATAACTTCAACTTCAACATTAACTTCAACCTCAACTTTAACTTCAACTTCAATTTCAACTTCAACTTCAACTTCAACTTTCACTTCAACTGCAAATTCAACTTCAACTTCAACTTCAACATTTACTTATCTTCAACTTCAACTTCAACTTCAAATTCAACTTCAATTTCAACGTCAACTTCAACTTCAACTTCAATTTCAATTTAAAATTCAACTTCAACTTCAACTTCAACTTCAACTTCAACTTAATATTTAACTTCAACTTCAAATTCAACTTCAACTTCAACTTCAACTTCAACTTCAACTTAATATTTAACTTCAACTTCAAATTCAACTTCAACTTCAACTTCAACTTCAACTTCAACTTCAACTTCAAATTCAACTTCAACTTCAACTTCAACTTTTACTTAACTTCAACTTCAACTTCAACTTCAACTTAATATTTAACTTCAACTTAAAATTCAACTTCAACTTCAACTTCAACTTCAACTTCAACTTCAACTTCAACTTCAAATTCAACTTCAACTTCAACTTCAACTTTTACTTAACTTCAACTTCAACTTCAACTTCAACTTCAAATTCAACTTCAACTTCAACTTCAACTTTTAATTAACTTCAACTTCAACTTCAACTTCAATTTCAAATTCAACTTCAACTTCAACTTCAACTTCAACTTCAACTTCAACTTCAACTTAAAATTCAACTTCAACTTCAACTTAAAATTCAACTTCAACTTCAACTTCAACTTCAACTTCAAATTCAACTTCAACTTCAACTTCAACTTTTACTTAACTTCAACTTCAACTTCAACTTCAACTTCAACTTCAAATTCAACTTCAACTTCAACTTCAACATCAACTTCAACTTCAATTTCAAATTCAACTTCAACTTCAACTTCAACTTCAACTTCAACTTAAAATTCAACTTCAACTTCAACTTCAACTTAAAATTCAACTTCAACTTCAACTTCAACTTCAACTTCAACTTCAACTTAAAATTCAACTTCAACTTCAACTTCAACTTAAAATTCAACTTCAACTTCAACTTCAACTTCAACTTCAACTTCAACTTCAACTTCAACTTCAACTTCAACTTCAACTTCAATTTCAACTTCAACTTCAACATCAACTTAGACTTCAACTTCAACTTCAATTTCAACTTCAACTTCAACTTCAACTTAAAATTCAACTTCAACTTCAACTTCAACTTCAACATCAACTTCAACTTCAACTTTTACTTAACTTCAACTTCAACTTCAACTTCAACTTCAATTTCAAATTCAACTTCAACTTCAACTTCAACTTCAAATTCAACTTCAACTTCAACTTCAACTTCAACTTCAACTTCAAATTCAACTTCAAATTCAACTTCAACTTCAACTTCAACTTCAACTTAAAATTCAACTTCAACTTCAACTTCAACTTTTACTTAACTTCAACTTCAACTTCAACTTCAACTTCAACTTCAACTTCAACTTCAACTTCAACTTCAAATTCAACTTCAACTTCAACTTCAACTTCAACTTCATCTTTTACTTAACTTCAACTTCAACTTCAACTTCAACTTCAAATTCAACATCAAATTCAACTTCAAATTCAACTTCAAATTCAACTTCAACTTCAACTTCAACTTCAACTTCAACTTCAACTTCAACTTAAAATTCAACTTCAACTTCAACTTCAACTTCAACTTTTACTTAACTTCAACTTCAACTTCAACTTCAAATTCGACTTCAACTTCAATTTCAACTTTAACTTCATCTTTTACTTAACTTCAACTTCAACTTAAACTTCAACTTCAAATTCAACTTCAAATTCAACTTCAACTTCAACTTCAACTTCAACTTAAAATTCAACTTCAACTTCAACTTCAACTTCAACATCAACTTCAACTTCAACTTTTACTTAACTTCAACTTCAACTTCAACTTCAACTTCAATTTCAAATTCAACTTCAACTTCAACTTCAACTTCAAATTCAACTTCAACTTCAACTTCAACTTCAACTTCAACTTCAAATTCAACTTCAAATTCAACTTCAACTTCAACTTCAACTTCAACTTAAAATTCAACTTCCACTTCAACTTCAACTTTTACTTAACTTCAACTTCAACTTCAACTTCAACTTCAACTTCAACTTCAACTTCAACTTCAACTTCAAATTCAACTTCAACTTCAACTTCAACTTCAACTTCATCTTTTACTTAACTTCAACTTCAACTTCAACTTCAACTTCAAATTCAACTTCAAATTCAACTTCAACTTCAACTTAAAATTCAACTTCAACTTCAACTTCAACTTCAACTTCAACTTCAAATTCAACTTCAACTTCAACTTCAACTTTTACTTAACTTCAACTTTAACTTCAACTTCAACTTCAACTTCAACTTCAACTTTTACTTAACTTCAACTTCAACTTCAACTTCAACTTCAACTTCAATTTCAAATTCAACTTCAACTTCAACTTCAACTTCAAATTCAACTTCAACTTCAATTTCAACTTCAAATTCAACTTCAAATTCAACTTCAACTTCAACTTCAACTTCAACTTAAAATTCAACTTCAACTTCAACTTCAACTTTTACTTAACTTCAAATTCAACTTCAACTTCAAATTCGACTTCAAATTCAACTTCAACTTCAACTTCAAATTCAACTTCAAATTCAACTTCAACTTCAACTTCAACTTCAACTTCAACTTAAAATTCAACTTCAACTTCAACTTCAACTTCAACTTTTACTTAACTTCAACTTCAACTTCAACTTCAAATTCGACTTCAACTTCAATTTCAACTTTAACTTCATCTTTTACTTAACTTCAACTTCAACTTAAACTTCAACTTCAAATTCAACTTCAAATTCAACTTCAACTTCAACTTCAACTTAAAATTCAACTTCAACTTCAACTTCAACTTCAACATCAACTTCAACTTCAACTTTTACTTAACTTCAACTTCAACTTCAACTTCAACTTCAACTTTTACTTAACTTCAAATTCAACTTCAACTTCAAATTCGACTTCAAATTCAACTTCAACTTCAACTTCAAATTCAACTTCAAATTCAACTTCAACTTCAACTTCAACTTCAACTTCAACTTAAAATTCAACTTCAACTTCAACTTCAACTTCAACTTTTACTTAACTTCAACTTCAACTTCAACTTCAAATTCGACTTCAACTTCAATTTCAACTTTAACTTCATCTTTTACTTAACTTCAACTTCAACTTAAACTTCAACTTCAAATTCAACTTCAAATTCAACTTCAACTTCAACTTCAACTTCAACTTAAAATTCAACTTCAACTTCAACTTCAACTTCAACATCAACTTCAACTTCAACTTTTACTTAACTTCAACTTCAACTTCAACTTCAACTTCAATTTCAAATTCAACTTCAACTTCAACTTCAACTTCAAATTCAACTTCAACTTCAACTTCAACTTCAACTTCAACTTCAAATTCAACTTCAAATTCAACTTCAACTTCAACTTCAACTTCAACTTAAAATTCAACTTGCACTTCAACTTCAACTTTTACTTAACTTCAACTTCAACTTCAACTTCAACTTCAACTTCAACTTCAACTTCAACTTCAACTTCAAATTCAACTTCAACTTCAACTTCAACTTCAACTTCATCTTTTACTTAACTTCAACTTCAACTTCAACTTCAACTTCAAATTCAACTTCAAATTCAACTTCAACTTCAACTTAAAATTCAACTTCAACTTCAACTTCAACTTCAACTTCAACTTCAAATTCAACTTCAACTTCAACTTCAACTTTTACTTAACTTCAACTTTAACTTCAACTTCAACTTCAACTTCAACTTCAACTTTTACTTAACTTCAACTTCAACTTCAACTTCAACTTCAACTTCAATTTCAAATTCAACTTCAACTTCAACTTCAACTTCAAATTCAACTTCAACTTCAATTTCAACTTCAAATTCAACTTCAAATTCAACTTCAACTTCAACTTCAACTTCAACTTAAAATTCAACTTCAACTTCAACTTCAACTTTTACTTAACTTCAAATTCAACTTCAACTTCAAATTCGACTTCAAATTCAACTTCAACTTCAAATTCAACTTCAACTTCAATTTCAACTTCAACTTCAACTTCAACTTCAAATTCAACTTCAAATTCAACTTCAACTTCAACTTCAACTTCAAATTCAACTTCAACTTTAACTTCAACTTTTACTTAACTTCAACTTCAACTTCAACTTCAAATTCGACTTCAAATTCAACTTCAACTTCAAATTCAACTTCAACTTCAATTTCAACTTCAACTTCAACTTCAACTTCAACTTCAACTTCAACTTCAAATTCAACTTCAACTTTAACTTCAACTTTTACTTAACTTCAACTTCAACTTCAACTTCAACTTCAACTTCAACTTCAACTTCAACTTCATCTTCAACTTCAACTTCAACTTCAACTTCAACTTCAACTTCAACTTAATATTTAACTTCAACTTCAAATTCAACTTCAAATTCAACTTCAACTTCAAAATAACTTCAACTTCAACATTAACTTCAACCTTAACTTTAACTTCAACTTCAATTTCAACTTCAACTTCAACTTCAACTTTCACTTCAACTGCAAATTCAACTTCAACTTCAACTTCAACATTTACTTATCTTCAACTTCAACTTCAACTTCAAATTCAACTTCAATTTCAACGTCAACTTCAACTTCAACTTCAATTTCAATTTAAAATTCAACTTCAACTTCAACTTCAACTTCAACTTCAACTTAAAATTCAACTTCAACTTCAACTTCAACTTCAACTTCAACTTCAACTTCAACTTCAAATTCAACTTCAACTTCAACTTCAACTTTTACTTAACTTCAACTTCAACTTCAACTTCAACTTCAAATTCAACTTCAACTTCAACTTCAACTTTTAATTAACTTCAACTTCAACTTCAACTTCAATTTCAAATTCAACTTCAACTTCAACTTCAACTTCAACTTCAACTTCAACTTCAACTTAAAATTCAACTTCAACTTCAACTTAAAATTCAACTTCAACTTAAAATTCAACTTCAACTTCAACTTCAACTTCAACTTCAACTTCAACTTCAACTTCAACTTCAAATTCAACTTCAACTTCAACTTCAACTTTTACTTAACTTCAACTTCAACTTCAACTTCAACTTCAAATTCAACTTCAACTTCAACTTTAACTTCGACTTTTACTTAACTTCAACATCAACTTCAACTTCAATTTCAAATTCAACTTCAACTTCAACTTCAACTTCAACTTAAAATTCAACTTCAACTTCAACTTCAACTTCAAATTCAACTTCAACTTCAACTTCAACTTCAACTTCAATTTCAACTTCAACTTCAACTTCAACTTCAACTTCAACTTCAATTTCAACTTCAACTTCAACATCAACTTAGACTTCAACTTCAACTTCAATTTCAACTTCAAATTCAACTTCAACTTCAACTTCAACTTCAACTTCAACTTCAACTTCAACATCAACTTCAACTTCAACATCAACTTCAACTTCAACTTTTACTTAACTTCAACTTCAACTTCAACTTCAATTTCAAATTCAACTTCAACTTCAACTTCAACTTCAAATTCAACTTCAACTTCAACTTCAACTTCAACTTCAACTTCAAATTCAACTTCAAATTCAACTTCAACTTCAACTTCGAACTTCAACTTAAAATTCAACTTCAACTTCAACTTCAACTTTTACTTAACTTCAACTTCAACTTCAACTTCAACTTCAACTTCAACTTCAACTTCAACTTCAAATTCAACTTCAACTTCAACTTCAACTTCAACTTCATCTTTTACTTAACTTCAACTTCAACTTCAACTTCAACTTCAAATTCAACTTCAAATTCAACTTCAAATTCAACTTCAAATTCAACTTCAACTTCAACTTCAACTTCAACTTAAAATTCAACTTCAACTTCAACTTCAACTTCAACTTTTACTTAACTTCAACTTCAACTTCAACTTCAAATTCGACTTCAACTTCAATTTCAACTTTAACTTCATCTTTTACTTAACTTCAACTTCAACTTAAACTTCAACTTCAAATTCAACTTCAAATTCAACTTCAACTTCAACTTTAACTTCAACTTAAAATTCAACTTCAATTTTTACTTAACTTCAAATTCAACTTCAACTTCAAATTCGACTTCAAATTCAACTTCAACTTCAAATTCAACTTCAACTTCAATTTCAACTTCAACTTCAACTTCAACTTCAAATTCAACTTCAAATTCAACTTCAACTTCAACTTCAACTTCAAATTCAACTTCAACTTTAACTTCAACTTTTACTTAACTTCAACTTCAACTTCAACTTCAACTTCAACTTCAACTTCAACTTCAACTTCAACTTCAACTTCAACTTCAACTTCAACTTCAACTTAATATTTAACTTCAACTTCAAATTCAACTTCAACTTCAAAATAACTTCAACTTCAACATTAACTTCAACCTTAACTTTAACTTCAACTTCAATTTCAACTTCAACTTCAACTTCAACTTTCACTTCAACTGCAAATTCAACTTCAACTTCAACTTCAACATTTACTTATCTTCAACTTCAACTTCAACTTCAAATTCAACTTCAATTTCAACGTCAACTTCAACTTCAACTTCAATTTCAATTTAAAATTCAACTTCAACTTCAACTTCAACTTCAACTTCAACTTAATATTTAACTTCAACTTCAAATTCAACTTCAACTTCAACTTCAACTTCAACTTCAACTTAAAATTCAACTTCAACTTCAACTTCAACTTCAACTTCAACTTCAACTTCAACTTCAAATTCAACTTCAACTTCAACTTCAACTTTTACTTAACTTCAACTTCAACTTCAACTTCAACTTCAAATTCAACTTCAACTTCAAATTCAACTTCAACTTCAACTTCAACTTTTAATTAACTTCAACTTCAACTTCAACTTCAATTTCAAATTCAACTTCAACTTCAACTTCAACTTCAACTTCAACTTCAACTTAAAATTCAACTTCAACTTCAACTTAAAATTCAACTTCAACTTAAAATTCAACTTCAACTTCAACTTCAACTTCAACTTCAACTTCAACTTCAAATTCAACTTCAACTTCAACTTCAACTTTTACTTAACTTCAACTTCAACTTCAACTTCAACTTCAAATTCAACTTCAACTTCAACTTTAACTTCAACTTTTACTTAACTTCAACATCAACTTCAACTTCAATTTCAAATTCAACTTCAACTTCAACTTCAACTTTTAATT